>JAKUCM010006481.1:0-16697 GCA_023374145.1 Lepidium sativum
TACTAATAGGAAACAAATAAGAACTAAAAACCAAAAGCAAATTGGACACAATAATATTATGCCAAAATTTTAGATCTTAATGTTAATTAATCAAAATAAAAAATAACATTTAATAATGAAAATTTTATTCAAATTTTAGAGGTTTTCTTCGAATATCGTCTTGGTCTTTTTCATCCATTTGGATTATTTTGTTGAATTCTCCTTCTAAATTAACATGCACAACTATATACATTGGATTGTATGCCCTCAAGAGATCAAGAGAATCCTACAATCAAGCACACAAATGATTAAAGATTTATTTATAAAAAATAAACACATTTATAGAAATTTTTATACTTGTTAAAACTTTCGATTATAAACCGGAAAATAAGAAATTAATAACTTAATTTTAAATGTCTCATTTGAAAATTGCATTGACGTCTACATGTTATGGTTTTCAACAAGTTTAAGAATATTTGAATAAAATAATATTAGTTAACACTTTTATCAAAAAAGAAAAGAAAAGAATATTAGGTAACCTTAGAAGATTAGTTTTACAAAAAAAAATAGAAACTTTTTGAACAAAAAAAAAATAAAAAGAAAGAAATGGAAACTTACATTTAAAAGTTCGAGAACATGTTCATTTACAGAGATGACGGTTCTTTTCATGTATTTTTTCGAACCACATAAGAATCAATAAGGTTATTACATAATTTGATAGGCATTGTTAAAAACTATGGAAGGAAAGCTTAATTTGTAAAGATCATGAGTTTGATCTTTGTAGAGTTTCGATGAGATTTACATCTCAAAAATAAAAAGACAACTCTTAACATTTTCAAACAAATATATAATTTTCACTTTATTCAGTAGGTATCGTACAAAAACATACTTTACAATCGAGTAGAGATTAGAAAATATATATTGGGTTAGAATGATCTGGATGTATGTTCCTATTGAATAATGTTCAAAGAATGAATCAATGATAAATGGGTAAATATAACAAGAAATGAAAATCACAAATTCACAAACAAATGCCTTGATTTTGTTTCCTGAATAAGATTGATAATTAGAAATTTTTGATAATTTCACCACAGTAACAATAAGTTGAATTGACACTACCGAAGGGATTTGTTTAGTGCACTTATAGTTTGTATTTGCATCAGCTTGGTTTGGACTTTCAATATCTGTAGAATCTTGAGTGAAAACAACCATCAATGTGCTAGGGTTTTACGGCTTAGACCGGTGAGAGGAATTTTTTGATTCACTATTTCTTTTAGCACAAAAACCGGTGGAGCTTGATCTATTTCATATGATTTTTCTTTCAATATCGTATATATTTGAGTTAATAGGATTAAAACCAGGTGAAGAGTATGTATGAGACTATTAATGTATAAACTAGCATTTACTGTAAAAACTCTACGTTTAACATTGGTTTAGATAAACAAGAACACCTAATTATCGACTTTATAATTTATAATATTGGAAATAGCTTTCGCTTACAATATGAATTAACTTTAGATATATAGAATGATTGATATATTGGAAGCATACTCCTTCATCTTTTACATTAGCTAAGCTGTTTATTTATCACAATATAATTTTCTTCATTGTGATAAATAAACATGAGTCTACATACCATATATGCTTGTCTGTTACGTTCTTACTGCCATGAGACTTAACACCAAGATCTAAACACCGCGTTTGGATGCAAAAAATTCATATTTGAATGCACAAACAAACTTGGTTTAGTTCATTTATTGTGAGATTTATGTTCACTGTATCTAATGACTGATAGAGAAATCCATCTTGAAGTCTTAGAAAGACTAATTTTTGCTTGTTTTGTAACTTTATTTGTTTCAATTTGTGATTGGATATTTATGTTTTAGTCTAAGAAGTTTTATATTAATTCTTTAGCTCCTACTTTTCATGGCCTAAAATCTATTTTGTTAGTCCTAATATCCTTGTAAAATGATATAGGACTATTTGTACAACTTTTACACAGTAATGTTGTTTTAAAAAAATTGTACAGCAACTTTAAAAATATAAGATACACATCATAAATATAAAAGCGTATGGTAAATATCAAAACATTACCTATTTACAATATTTGTTTTTATCAAAATTGTCCTTTTTTCTATTTGTTAAACATATTTTTTATCAACTTTATATTGTTAGCAGAAACTTCAAAATGACTACATGTTAGAAACAAAGTAAGTTGAAATCAGAAATTGATGTGCATTTGGAAAAAATATAGTAAAGTCGTAATGTTGAAAAAACTCAACAATTATACCTCCTTCAATTGTGAATTGTCTACCAACAAATGAATTCATAACA
This sequence comes from Lepidium sativum, assembly GCA_023374145.1. Classification (NCBI taxonomy): domain Eukaryota; kingdom Viridiplantae; phylum Streptophyta; class Magnoliopsida; order Brassicales; family Brassicaceae; genus Lepidium; species Lepidium sativum. The sequence goes on from JAKUCM010006481.1 coordinate 2,314, forward strand.
AAGATAAAATGAATGACTTAAATGTTGAAAATCAATTGTCATAACTCCTCTTTATTCTTGTGTTTAGTATTTGATTATATAACCAAGTGATTCATCTTCTCTTTGTAAGACTATCACAATATTTTTGTGAAACTACAAAATATCACAATCTTCTTCATCTCCTTGTCTTCTATTGAGTCAAAATACAACATGATTTTAGAATTCGTTAGCTCTTAATTTCTAGTGTTGCGAGATGAAAGAAACCAAAGTGGTTTTATCCTGAGATTCTTGAATACATCAAACACACTAGAGCGTGAAAAGAATTAAGGAAAGAGATTTTATCTAAACTCTACTTCATCTTCGATTACGATTATGTCATGGTATCTAAGTTTTATTGTTTATTTGTCTTATATATTTATCCTTTATAATTCAAAAATGTGCCCATTATATAATTTATGTCGTACAATTCGCCTTAATTCTTTAACAAATCTATCATAAACTAGAGTTTAGTGCAAACAAATAAAAAAATTACTTAAGAAACAATATTTTAAAGTTACTTAAGAAAAGAGGAGAGAGAAATATAGAAAAAAATATACCAAGTTGTTTAGTGCAAACATACTTTCTTACATGTCCACAATTCAGAAAACTTAAGCAAAGTAGCGCCAATTAGCTATCTCCAGAGTTGATGCAATGCCTTTTCTAATTGAAACTGATAACACTATCTACTTTTATCTTGGGGTGAGGTAGTGCATTGTCACGACAGTCAAACTCAAGGTAATAATCCCTAGGTGTGCATTCCTCTGCTATATGTTCTAGCGCATTAATAGTTACACATTCACAGTGCAGTTTCATTTTGGCCAAGCATATTTGAATCCACTTCTCTGCAGAGATACCAAGCACATATTGGAGAGAAATGACCAAGTGAACGTGATCAATCTGGTTCCTTATAATACCAGAAAACTCTGCCCATGATTCGATGTGCAAAAATGGTTCAAAAACCTAATAAACAAAACAAACATGAGTTAAAATTAAGGTATCAAAAGCGTAAAAGTTTAAGAGTTTAATGGGTACCTGGTCATTTTTTGTATTCCAGCCCAACATAATAATAATGCCATTATCAAAGTGTCTAAAAGGGCCTATTTTCAAAGATATTATGACATAAAATAGATTTTAGGCCAGAATAATAATCATGCCATCCACTCCTACTTTATATCGGTTACTAAATACTTGCTTTAAGTATTTAGACTTCTTCACATCTATGCATTTTGCTCATCATCCAATTATTTATCTTCCATCCAATATTCTTATTTTTTCGGAGAAACTTTAGTCACAAACGACAACTAGGAGAGTTTGTTACTGAGGAAATTAAGTCTACTCTTTTACCTTTGCTCGTTCCACATGAGTTCACTATGCTTTAAACCCTTAAGTCATACAAGTGTAGCTGGATAATCAGAGTAAAGATATTGATTGCTTGGAGACAAAACTCGCCAATAACAAGAGAATCCATAGAGCTTATTCTTGAATACAAAATTTTAAGTCATGAAACAAGTAATACATTCATGTCAATCGTTGAGAACCATTTCTTTTGTGGACGTTTCGAAACTGAAAATAACTCTGTCATAAATATTTTAATGTTAGGGATTGAAAATGGGTGCTTTTGTTAATAAAGAGCTCGTGAGAAAGTTTGAGAATGTTCTGACGGTTGGAGATGGAAGATAATTAAATCATTTTCTCTCCAAACAACCTATAGTCTATACAAACCATCTTATAATGTCTTTAAGATTGGATTTATTTACATCACTATTGTTATAGATTGTGATCCTGTAACCGATATTTCATTCGTCAATATCTCTAAGTTTGATGATGTCATCAACAACAATCTTACCCCAAAAGTGTTATTAAATGGTCTGTGCTTTGCAAAGATTCACTTATATTTTTATTCTCATTTTTCATTTACAAGTTATTTGCTATTATTAATATGAATAATTACTTCTCAATTAAACAAATCCATGACATCGTTGGACATCTTGTGAGCCTTGATGAGATGCAAACTTTTGGAGTGCGTGGGAAAGAAGTAAAGAAGATCGATTTTGAGTTAAGAGACAATGCGTAAGTATGGTATTTAAAAAAAATAATGCATAATATTATTATTGTTTGTTAACTATATATCTCGTTGTGACAAGTATGCTAATAAATCTACAGTGCATATATTTATGGTGTTCAATGTTTGGAAAGGTAGTATCCCATTTTTTTATTTTCAGAATATTCCTACCATCTATGACCTTATTTATATAGTTTAATGAGATACATCATATTTAGCTAGTTATTCATGTATCTTTTGATCTATTTTATATCATTTAGGAACCACATTCATCCAAATAGTATAGCTTTTCACACATTTTGCATTCTAGAGTCTTATAATAGAGAGTTACATATTTTTCACTTTATTGAGTCTTTCTAGGTGATTTGGAGCCATTTTGAAAAGAATGAAAGAAATGAATGCATCAAAAAATTAAGGAAAGATGGTTGTTGAGAACTTTGACCATCATTTTCAAGAAAACATAGGCCTTTAGTGAAAAACTGCAACTAAGTGCTTGAGATTATTGATATATGAAAACCTTCCTGCAAAAGAAATTAGATGAAATTTGGACACAAGATATCCACAAGAGTTAGCTTTTATTTGGTGGTAGTTTGAAGGCATTCAGAGAAATGGTTAGGAAGATATGGTGATTTTTTTCAAGATATGTCATTCTGCCACGAATATTTGCATTTTTTACTTGGATCTGACCTGGTTTGTTCCGGGTCGATCAAACTCGTTTTGGGACTTTATAACCCTATTTTCTAAGTGTTGAAAAATCATTCTACATTTTTAATTTCCAGCCTCCTTAGGGAGAGTTGGATCTAACCTTCTTAGGAAGAGTTGATACATTGGAGAAAGATTACTTTTTAAGAGACTTTGTTCTTCATGTGGATCTTCAAGATCAAACTATCTATCTAGAGTTTCTTCTTAATTTCTTCTCTTAATCTTTTTCATTATGCTTTGTTGAGTTGAAGGTTTGATAGATCTAGTTTTTGATTGTTGACTTTTGATGTTTATGGTGCTAGATTCATCAATTTGAGATGTTCTTAAAGCTAAATTTAAATTAGTCTCTCAATGTAGTTGTTTGGAGTTTTATTCCCCATAAGGTGTTTGATAAAATTCATGAATAAACCAAATTGATGTTTCATGTGTTAGATAGAGCTTAATTATCTTCTTGAACATCTTTAGCATATTGTCATTCTCTTAGATCAATTTATTTAATCTATTTTTGAAAATAGATTAAGTGAAAGCAAAAGGAATTAACTGATATAGATTGAGTCAACGTCTTGCAATCCTATTGTTGCTAATTCTAGATTTCTAGTGGATTCGAATCTCAAGTGCTTCTAACGACAAATTGTTTGTATTTGTTGTATTATTTGAGTGTTAGACATGTTTGTATAGCTAACCTGCTTAGGTAGACAGTTGGATCTCTACCTCCTTATAGATACAAATGCTTACATCATTTAACCTTAAACTTCTTATTTTGATAGTTTAACTCTAATTTTTTTATTTTAATTCCCCACATAAATTACGCATTTCTAATGAGTTTCACGTCACCATAGTGATTACAAATCAGAGCGTACCTGAAATCATTCCATTTAAAGAATTGTTAAGTATTTCATTTTTTTAAAGACTACCTATTTTTTTTTTATATACTTTAATTTAATTTGTAAACTATTTTTTATTTATATGTATTATTAATAATTTTGTTTATATCTCTAGGTTTACTGAATAACCTCTTCGTATTTTTCCAAATATTACGTTGCCAATTAGTATGAAATTAACTTCACCAAGTCTTGAGTGTTGTCTCCACACCACAAGGAAAACGAGGTTTTATAATCTTATATCGATAAGGTGGGCTTATCTACTCTTTAATTGAGGAGTATTCTATTCGAAACGTTATACCGTAAATATTATGCGACAAACTTATGATGTCATGTGATTACTATTATTTACAGTTTGGCGAAATAAATGGCACATGCACAAACCATTATATTGACACAATATCAGAGACCTAAGCTTTTAGCTTTACCAAATAGTGAAACCAGAAAATTTAGTCCAGCATACAACAAAATCAAGACTGCCCAAAGAAACCTCAAATCAATCCCAAAACTTTTAAGAAGAAAAAAAAAAACCAAACCAGATTTTTATAACTCCTGGAAACGATAATGTACACCACGACCAACAACACATTTACATATTGAACTCTTCAACGTCATACCCACAACCTCAAATCTATCAACAATAACGAAATGAAACGAAACTTGCAATCAATTCGAGAGCCAAGATGATTAGAGAAGCTTTGCTAGTCAACAATTTCGAGAAAGCATCGCCTATGATAGAACACAAACAACGATTTTGGTCTTTGGCGTTGTTTTAGGGTTAGGGCTATTTGTAATTTGTTAACAAAACAAGGATATTTTTTATCAATTTTCAAGTTAAGTTGTTGGTTTTTAATTTTGGTCACCGAAAAATATAAGGACTGAAACTTTTGATCGCAGATAGCTGGCAATTGGTCGCTGCGAGTGATCGTTGAACAAGTGACCGTAAAACGAATAGCTTATGGTCGTGGTCGCAATCGGCAGCAACCAGCAGACGAACCGACTAGAAAGTAAATTCTATTTCTTTAAATTTCAGTTTACATTTTCTTGTATGTGTACTTTACTGATACGCAGCGGATAACAAGACCTTGAAAATGGCACTTTGAGGCTTAGGTTAACTACAGCCGTTAGATTTCCCCAGACGATCATAATCATTTTCTGAATCTTCTCCCGCTCCTCTTTCAAATTCAAATATCGAAATTTGAGTCGGTCAAAGACCCAACCGTTGCAAATTTCTTTATTTTCAATTATTCTCATTACCAAATCGATTCTCCTTGAGCGCTCTCTTCTTCTTTCTCAGAGCTTTTCCTGAAAACCCAAATTCTCTAGATACACTTCTCTTCAATCGCCTATTCTCTTCTTCTGGGTTTCTCCATTTTAGAGATCTACTTCAGTTTCTTTCTCAGAAACTCGCTTCGTCCCTTTTATCATGGCTTCGAAACCGCTTCAAAGCAGCAACAATGTCAATGTCGCTAAACCACCCGCCGGAAAGACGATAGAGCAAATGTACCAGAAGAAGTCGCAGCTGGAACATATTTTACTCCGTCCCGATACTTACATCGGTTCAGTTGAGAAACACACCCAAACGCTTTGGGTTTACGAGAACGAGGAGATGGTTCATCGCCCTGTTACTTATGTACCTGGATTGTACAAGATCTTTGATGAGATCCTCGTGAATGCCGCTGATAACAAACAGAGAGATCCGTCGATGGATTCTGTCAAAGTTGTTATCGATGTCGAGCAGAATCTGATCAGCGTTTGTAACAGTGGAGATGGAGTTCCCGTCGAGATTCATCAGGAAGAAGGCGTTTATGTGCCTGAGATGATTTTTGGTCATCTGTTGACGAGTAGTAACTACGATGATAATGTTAAGAAGACCACTGGTGGAAGAAATGGGTATGGTGCTAAGCTGACAAACATCTTCTCCACTGAATTCACCATAGAGACTGCAGATGGAAAGAGATTGAAGAAATACAAGCAGGTATGAGTAGTGTATTGCTTCTTTACTGTTGTTGCATTTCTTTCGTTGAGTTTAGTTTCGATTGATGTAGTGATGTTAGGAGCTTGACTTTCCTGGTGGTGTTTTAGGTCTTTAGAAACAATATGGGGAAAAAGTCTGAACCGGTTATAACCAAGTGCAATAAGAGTGAGAACTGGACGAAGGTCACATTCAAACCAGATCTGCAGAAGTTTAGCATGACTGAATTGGAAAATGATGTGGTAGCACTGATGAGTAAGCGTGTCTTTGATATTGCTGGGTGTCTGGGAAAGACTGTCAAGGTTGAGCTTAATGGCAAACGAGTACCAGTGAAGTCATTTGGTGATTATGTTGATCTATACCTAAGTTCAGCTAATAAATCAAGGGCGGATCCTCTCCCAAGGTTTGTTGTACTGTGAACATTATTGCTTACCTATTAGAAAATTTTGTCTTGGAATTGGATTCTTATCTTTTGAGTTTTGTCTATTAGGCTGGTTGAGAAAGTTAATGACAGATGGGAGGTTTGTGTGAGCTTAAGTGATGGACAGTTTCAGCAGGTATATATATATAGATATCTGACTACTTATATTTACGACTTTTGGAATGAAGAATGAGAAAACTTAAGAACGTTTTTTGCTGCTACCAGGTTAGCTTTGTCAATTCCATAGCCACGATAAAGGGTGGTACACATGTGGAATATGTGACGAGTCAGATCACAAACTATATTGCGGGCATTGTGAACAAAAAAAATAAAACCGCAAATGTTAAGACTCATAATGTGAAGAACCATCTGTGGGTCTTTGTTAATGCACTGATTGACAATCCTGCTTTTGATTCCCAAACAAAAGAAACACTGACTCTTCGACAGAGCAGTTTCGGGTCAAAATGTGAACTTTCTGAAGATATTCTGAAGAAAGGTATTGTTTGCTTGATCTCTCTTTTTGGATAAGTGATGTAACTGATATTCTAAAGAGTGCTTGATCTATTTAACATATATTGTTTGTTTTAGTGGCAAAATCTGGCGTAGTGGAGAATTTGCTTTCATGGGCAACTTTCAAGCAGAGTAAAGAACTAACGAAAAGTGATGGAGCCAAAACAGGGAGGGTTGAAGTTGAAAAGTTAGAGGATGCAAATGAAGCTGGAGGGAAGAACTCTAAAATGTGTACGTTGATTTTGACTGAAGGAGATTCAGCTAAAGCTCTTGCTGTAAGTGGTTTGGATCTGTAGTTCTTCTTTTCTCAGCAAACTCACTTTTTATATCTCAACACTCCTAATACTTATTACTGACAGATGGCGGGCCTGTCTGTCGTGGGTCGTGACCATTACGGTGTGTTTCCGCTTCGAGGAAAGTTATTAAATGTTAGAGAAGCTAGTACCACTCAGATTACAAACAATAAGGAAATTGAGAACATCAAGAAAATTCTTGGACTGAAGCAACATATGAAGTACGAGAACGTTAACTCATTGAGATACGGCCATATGATGATCATGACTGATCAAGTATGTTTAGAGTCTACTTCCTATATTTACCTCAGTATATTATTTTTTTACATATGTGGGTGTGCTAGGTAATATATGTGTTCTTGACGAAATCTTTCTTTCCTCATGCTTAGGATCATGATGGTTCCCATATAAAGGGGCTCTTAATCAACTTCATTCACTCTTTCTGGCCAGCGTTGCTCAGGGTTCCATCATTTCTTGTTGAGTTTATAACACCCATTGTGAAGGTAAGTAGAATAACTTCATCCATACATAGTATCTTATTGTGTTTGACATAGTTGATAGAATGTTTACAACTACCCTGGAAATATTGCACTCAGGCGACACACAAGACTAAAGATGTTCTGTCATTTTATTCAATGCCTGAGTACGAAGCCTGGAAAGAAAGTTTGAATGGTAATGCAACCGGATGGACTATCAAATACTACAAGGTTTGCTATATGCTATAACTTTTGGAAATCATTGTTTTCATTTAGTTGCTCTGCATATAAACTATCCTTGTATCTTTTCAGGGGTTGGGTACCAGTACGTCTAAGGAAGGAAAAGATTACTTTTCTAATCTTGGTCTTCACAAAAAGGATTTTGTTTGGGAGAGTGAACAAGATGGGGATGCAATTGAACTTGCATTCAGTAAAAAGAAGATCGAAGCCCGAAAAACCTGGCTTACAAACTTTGAGGTATGGAGTATAATGGTCCTGTCTTTCAAGATATCTGTTTTCTGATAATTATCCTCCTGTTCTGATGCCCCTTTTCCTTTTCAGCCTGGCACTCATCTTGATCAGAAGGAGCCGAAAATTACGTACAGTGACTTCGTGAACAAAGAACTGATCTTGTTCTCCATGGCGGATCTTCAAAGGTCAATACCCTCGATGGTTGATGGGCTCAAACCGGGTCAGAGAAAGATACTTTTCTGTGCATTCAAGAGAAACTTAATTAAGGAAGCCAAGGTTGCCCAATTCTCTGGTTATGTGTCAGAGCACTCAGCTTATCATCACGGTGAGCAGAGTCTTGCCAGTACCATCATTGGCATGGCACAGGATTACGTGGGCAGCAACAATATCAACTTACTTCTACCAAATGGTCAATTTGGTACACGAACTTCGGTAAGTATATGTGATGCAACTATTGGTCTCGTTTTATTTATGCTTGTACCCATCCTGGTTTACATGATTCATGTCATAGGGTGGAAAAGACAACGCCAATGCCAGATACATTTACACTAAGCTCTCTCCAGCAACAAGGGTTTTGTTTCCCAAGGATGATGATGTCCTTCTTGATTACTTGAATGAAGATGGGCAGATGATAGAGCCAACTTGGTAATTCTTTTGCCCTCCATAATTATTTGTGTTTATATTTTCTGGACAATATAAGTTAAATATGTTAATGCTATCTAGGTACATGCCAATCATTCCAACTATATTAGTCAATGGCTCTGAAGGGATCGGAACCGGGTGGAGCACTTTCATACCAAACTATAACCCGAGAGAGATTGTTGCCAATATAAGACGTCTACTCAATGGTGAAAGTATGGTGCCTATGGATCCTTGGTATAGAGGTTTTAAAGGGACTATTGAGAAAAACGCGTCCAAAGAAGGTGGGTACACGATCACTGGTCTATATGAGGAAGTTAATGACACAACTATTCGGATAACGGAGCTACCCATCAGAAGGTGGACTGATGATTATAAACAATTCTTGCTTTCACTGAAGACTGATAGTGGCGTCTCATTTATCCAGGTGGACTGCCTTTTTTAAATCAGAAACTGTGAAAGTGTTCTTGTATACTTTTTATTTTTCTGATTCATTCTTCTTTCCGCAGGATGTCAGGGCGTACAATGACGATACATCTGTGGACTTTGACCTTATATTGAGTGAAGAGAACATGATGGCGGCTCGGCAAGAGGGCTTTCTGAAGAAATTCAAGCTCACCACGACAATTTCTACAAACAATATGCATCTCTTTGATAAAAAAGGAGTGATAAAGAAATTTGCCACCCCAGAAGAAAGTAAGAAAATATCCAAATTGTTCATCCTGTTTTGTCTTCTATATAAGACATGCTAATGTTACATTCCATCTTGCAGTCCTTGAAGAGTTTTTTGACCTGAGGCTTGAATACTACGAGAAAAGAAAGGTTGGATATCTAAAACTGTGACTCTTTCTTTAAGAGGTATAAGTTATCAAGGAAATGGTCTAATATTAAGCTTCTTGTGATGTATACAGAAAATTATGCTGGAGAATCTGGAACTTGAGTTGCTAAAACTAGATAACAAAGTGCGGTTTATTCTTGGAGTACTCAGTGGAGAAATCGTAGTGAACAATAGGAAGAAAGCTGATCTTGTTCAGGAGCTGAGAGAGAAAGGGTTCACACCATTTCCGAAGAAGGCCAAGCCTGTCGAAGCTGCAGTTGCTGGAGCAATTGATGCAGCTGAAGAACCTGAAGAAAACTCATCGTCTTCTGCACTTGGCTCAGACTATGACTACCTTTTGGCAATGGCTATAGGGACATTGACTCTAGAGAAAGTCCAAGAGCTTTGCGCAGAGAGAGATAAAATGAATGACGCAGTCGAAGACTTGAAGAAAGCCACACCGAGATCCCTCTGGCAAAGAGACCTAGAATCCCTTGACGAGGAACTAGATGTAAATTTTAAAATGCTTATCCTTTTTATAACACTTAACATAACAAAATATAATAAATTTCATTGATACATCTTTTTCTTGTACTGCAGAAACTTGATATGGACGAAGCTCAAGCTGAACAAGAGAGAAAAGTAGCACAGGAAAAAATCAGGACTGGTGCTGGAGCACCAAAAAAGAGTCGAAAGTCGGCTGCTGCTCCAAAGAAACCAGCAACGAAGAAGACCACAAAGAAAGAAAGTGAATCTGAAACAACTTCCAATTCAACAATGGACATAGGTTAGGCTCGCACTCAACTGTTTTTATTATGTTTTTTCTTTCTAGGTGGTATCTAATATACATTGGAAACCACTTCGTTGATCCTTTAGATAACAACGTAGTGGAAGTGGCGAAGCCAAAAGGTAGACAAGTGGCTAAAAAGAAGGCTCCAGCTGCAAAGGTGATTGTTTATAGTTTAACTAATAGCTCAAGTGACAGTAAAATCTTAAAACCTTGAGTAGTTTTTCAAAAGTTCCAATCAGTAAGTGATTAAAACGGTGCTTGGTTTTTGTTTTGCAGGAGGTTGAGGAAGATGACATGTTGGATCTAGCTCAACGACTTGCGAAGTACAATATGGGCTCAGCTTCTACGGATTCAAGCGGTATCCACAGAAACATCTATCTATCTAACACAATAGCTTGTACGTAAAATTGTTGGTTTTGAAGTTAAAGTATTGTCTTCTCTGTGGTTTTGTCAACAGAAATTTCGAAAGCAATTGTGGTGGATGATGATGATGACGAAGTAGTAGTGGAGGTTGCACCATCGAAAAAAGGAAGAAAACCAGCAGCGACTAAAGCTGCAAAACCACCAGCAGCTCCGAGGAAGCGAGGGAAGCAACCGGTGGCTACTTCAATGGAGGTTGTGGCAGCAATTGGTGTTTCGCCGGAGAAGAAAGTTACGTTTAACAAGAAGAGTAGTTCAGTGATGAGCAGGTTGGCTAATGATGAAGAGGAGAGTGTTGCTGGAAACTCATCGTCAGAGAAATCTGAAGATGTTGCTTCAAAACCAAGGCCTCAAAGAGCGAATAGGAGGAAAATGACGTATATCTTGAGTGATTCAGAGAGTGAATCAGCTAATGATTCTGAGTTCGATGACGTTGAAGACGACGAAGATGATGAGTAGATTGAGAGAACTAACTTGGTTCTTCATAATTCAAAGTTTTCGTTTATTGTCTTTGGATTTGGTGTAATTATTCTGATGAACTATTGGCGCAAGTTTTAGATTGTTTAATCATTCTCTAATTGGTTGATTAAGTTGATGCATATGGATCGTTTAATTATTTGTTTTTTTTTGTTAACTGTCTTAGAATATCTCCTGGTGCTCTCTAAATCTCTCTCCAAACTCTAGATTTGGAGAAAACTATATTTTTACTTCAAATTTTGAGCTATATTCATTTGGGGTAGAAAATGAGGTACATCATTGAAAGAACTCATCTATTGTCTAAAGAAGCTTGAGAATACAAGCTATTAAGGACGATAAAGTTTGGCTCTGATTTTGTCTAGCATTAAGCATCAAAGCCCATATGGACTGGGATAAAGTTCTAAAGTATTACAACAAAGAGTTGCAGGCAACAAACTAGGGAGTTAGAAACTGGTGACTAACTACACAGAATCCACGCTAAGTTATGGACTCGAGGAGGTACTTGGTATTCACGTTTGGGAGGTGTCATTGGAATAGAGTTCTTCACGGGTTTGCTGCACGAGTATTTTCTCAATAGCATCTACGAAAGCTGATAAGTTTTGCCGTGGGTCTGTAAGTCCAAGGTATTTGCTAGTTCCTGAAAAAGATAAGTTCAAGACACAAATTATTAAGCTTAGCAAAATCAGATGCTCCTAGTCTAATTAAAAAAACCTCCTATTTAATATATTGTTTATATGGTATTTAGGCCAATGGCTTAATCTTGTTCAGTTTGAGAGATAAAAGCAATTAACATGAATGACCACAAAGAAGGAACTACAATCTATCTTTAAGTTTACCAAAAGCGAAGACCTTTGCTTATTATGGAACATGGTCATACCTCAACTTTGCAGATAAGGCTCAGAGAGATTCCTTTTGACTGATGATCAGAGTTCTTGAGAGATGTGAGCTTCAATGGGGTATTCAGTAGTGGCCAACCATTAGAGACATTTAAATGTGCATCAATACCTCCAGCTATATGAGCCACAACTGTTTCATCTTTTTCGTAGTATTCGAATGTGTGCCTGCCATAGTTGATACATTGCCTTTGCTCAAACAACTCAATGACATGCTCGGTAAATAAATCAGCTCTTAAGCTACTAACAAAGAAAGACTTACCTGATTGTTTTCGAGCTCTTCACAATATATTTTCTCAAAGTGGTTGAAATAATTCTATCTTGCACTTTGGCGACAACCCACTGGACTGAAGATCTTGTGTCCAGCACTGCAGAGTGTAGCTTTACCTGCCTGCACTTTTAAGATATGTTATGGAACCCTCCTTATTAAAAATGACTTTGGTAAGTGACGCTGATGTTTGCATTTAAGGATACCTTTCTCGCTTACACATTAATTCAACTTATTGGAAAACAAAAATTAGATCTAGAGGTTGGATGCAAATAGCATATCTTATAGCATATCTTACATCTAGCTATGTCAACAGAGATATCGAAAATTCAAATGCAGCAAAAGGGCTACAGAGCCTAAATTCTTATACCGAATCACAAAGCTAGATGACAGGAACATCATCCTAAGGTATTTTTGTATGAACTAAAGCTGCAAAAGTATATAGGACTCGGGACACTCAAGATAGACCTTTTGAAAGCCAAAATATTTCAAATTGAAGGCCCTCAGTAGCAAGTACAAAACAACATATCATCTTATAGTCTCCAATTCCTTCAATTTTGGTAAGTAAAGTACCCATACAATTCCAGACTGATAATCTAGAAATTTCAGATTAATATGAAGAAGCTAAAGCACAAACCTGAAAGAATCAGCAGCCTCAATGATATCTCCTACGTATACATCATCTGGGAGCATCTGAAGCAAAAAGTAGATTTTGATATTATTCACGAAATGAAAAGCAACAAACAGATACATTTATCGAAAATCATGCAAAACTAACCGATACATTTATCCAGATTCATGCAAAACTAAAACATAACAAGTTAGCAGTGAAATTCGGAGAGCGTTCTTACCTCAACTTTTGTTATCTCTCCAGTTTTGTCGTTACGATAAATTAGCAATTCATGGATTAATTCCGATGGCTCAGTAGTGTGTTCAAGTTTGTGCTGTGCAAGCAAACCATCTAGTTTTGGAATAGATGTTCGCAGTTGAAGCCTAATAAAGTTTGCATCAAACTCACGAACCCTCAAGCCAGTCAATGCGTCCTCCACCTGTTCTATAGCATCAAACCTGAAGGTAGAAGAAGAGAAGAACTCATATGAAGACTGTGTAAATCTGCCAATCGGAAAGCACATTTGAATTACCTTTTCCGTACAGAATCCATATCTTCGAGTGATTTGAGAAGCATCCTTTTCTCCTCAATCTGATTCTCAAGTTCAAACATCTGAAAAAGGTGTATAGAAACTAACTAGATAAGTGACAGACCTCCTTTTTCTTTTCCTTTAAAGCAGAAAATGATTAAAATTTCTGCCAATATAAACCAACAAGAAGACAAGCAGTGGCATGGAAAGAAAGTAAGAACCGAAGAAAACTTCTGGAATAGCTCAAGCAATAGTTGGACTGACTGGAAGGTTATATGTTAAAAGATGAAATTTTGTTGATATATGTATATGTACACACACAAGTTCGTTTCCTTAGTAATACGCAAAATTTAAACCTCTTCACCTTAAACTTCTCATCAAACACATCAATGCACGTCGACCCATCACACATTTCCATTGAGCTGCTAGATGGTAGATTCTCTTTTGACTTCTCCACATCCTATCATTAGAATAAGAAAACCCTTAAAACAAAGCCTTTGATTCCGGCAAGAAGCAATTACTCAGCAATTACAAGGAAATAATGTACTCAATTCGGTAACCTGAGATGACATAGAATCCAGTGACAATAAAAGACCTTCAAGATCCCTTTCCAGTCTACTAGAATCTAACAAATTTATAAAAGAAAAGCTCATATTATAAAGATAATAGTAGGAGATGGATACCATGCTTCTACATTCATTAAGCATAAGAAAACCAATACTGAACCTTGGGCATGAGACCTAGAAAGACGTTCAATTTCTTCAGAAACCTTGGCACTTTCAGCCTCCACGGAATGAAGCTCCTTTCTTAAATACTCTAAGTAAGCATCTGTGAGGTTCATAACTTTTGCATCAGTTTGTTTCATTACTACCTCACCTCAGCTTTTATGACATTCATCTAAACTTAATTTAGAGAAATGAGTAGTTGCCAAACACGCAACAAAACAGCTGTAAAGGGTTCAAGCAAATAGCGTCTCATACTTGTCTATCACCTAACTTGGGACTTCGATTTGAGAAATTAGAAAGATTACAGCGAAAATTGAAGTAAAAGTAGGAAAATAAAAGAAAGAAAGAAAAGCAAACCTGAATCTTCGATATCCAATAAATCCGCAACGCTGTACTCTTCAACAATC
>JAKUCM010006482.1:0-20523 GCA_023374145.1 Lepidium sativum
ATATCTCACATCTATGATTGACTGTAGATACCGCTATCGTGTATACGTCAGGCTATTTCCATGGCTACAAATTTGGAAGCTGAGGTACAAACAAGACTGGAAAATACAAGTAGAGTAGAGGAATCACTCGAAGAACCAAAAGAACATGAAGATAAAGACCCTGAAGATTCAACAAGCTCAGAAGGATCTATTCCTGGTTTAGGTGACTTCTTTAAAAACCTGAAATATGCTCTCTCTGAAGAGGACCCTTCAAAATCATTCGAGCTTTTGAATCATGCTAGGAAGATTGCAGAAGAATCAGTAGCAAATTTTGGGAAAAAAATCATAGTACATTCACATCATCATTACTTAATCTAACAATTTAGCAACTGCAAGGTTTTGATCATATGCAGACAAATAGTTGTAATCTCGTGTTCTAGTCTTGCGGCACTAATTTGTGCATTGTTTTTTGTCCATAGTTAATCTACTGTGCAATGAGGTGAGATCAATTTTTAGAACGCACACAATCAAAGTCAACGTGGATTAGTCAAATCTAACGGACATTATATTCTTGCACGTGACTAAAACCAGAATTCAATAATGGCAAAGTCAAATGCACGAACGGCTATTGTCGATCAATGAGATTCTTCTCTTCGGCACGAAGAATACAAAATTCTATTTTCAGCAAGAAAGAAGAAACAGGCACAATCATTTTCTGGAAGCGAGAAAAAGAATCTGATTCATTGAGGTTAGGGAATTCTATCTTAGATAAGTCAAAAATCTCTCTGACTGTATTACCGGAGTTGTGAATTAAAACTACTTGTCATTGACGTTGATGATGGATGTATTTTGTATTTCTGTTGATCTGGATTTGGTCGAATTTTTCAATATCTGTTGATTTGATGTATCTTATGTTGATATGTCAATGGAGTATGGAGGAAAGCGATGCCTTTAGTATCTGTAATGGTTCTCCATAAATCTGGTTGTGTTTTGTGTTTCTTGTTATAATTTTAGTGTCTAAGGATTTGTTTTTGCTTTCTACTAGAAGATGTTCGAGTGGAGTTTGGTTGCTGTGTAATTTGTTTCTTCTATATTCGTTATCAACTGCTTTGTCTTTCCCAAAATTTATGGCTTGAGTTTACCCGTAGACTCTCATGTTCAGAAGATAATTGACTTTTTCTTTTATGTCACAATCAGGTGACCTGTAGTATTTTGCCTGGGTCAAGCCTGAAAGAGAATATAATCCGCTCCAGATGAAGTATGTTTATCTTTCTTACAGATTCCTTTCAGCTTGTGTTAGTAGTTAGACCGTTGTTAGAGTTCTGGTTTGCACTTTTGACTTGATTGAGTAAAGCATGATCTCCATCTGTGAATAAGGAGATGAAATTTCACCAACAGCAAGTTCTAGAGCCTTCTATGACTGAGCCCTTGAAGGAAGCCTGAAACAGTTCTTTCCCTCTCTCTCTCTCTCTCTGTTTGTCTGTGGTACTGCATAGAAAATGAAATGGAAGAGGGAGATCTTGCACCTCATTAAGTGTATTTCAGGATGGTTTCTGTATACAGTTCAGGCGTAGATATATTAGCTATTAGAAACACTTATGTTCTCTGTTGTGCAGCATTAAGTAAGATTCATTTCTATGGCAGAGGACGTGTACAGTGGGATGAAGCTAATATAGTGGATATTGAATCCAACAAACCTGTAAGACAGAAGATTACCGAGCCCAAGACACCGTATCACCCAATGATTTACGATGATGGTTTGTCCCTTTCTCTGTTTTGGATTATTATTATTTGCTGTGTCGCCTAGTTGTATGCTTTTGGTATTCTGGCATAGTAGACACTAGTAACAACTATCTATGCAGAGATAAATAACTAGCAAACAGACCTTACTTAGCCTTGCTGTTTGGGGGAAAGATACTTGAATTTCTCTTAGCGGGTTAATTTGGAATGTTGTCAATTTAGTTGTAGGAGTGACTTGAACTAAACGTGACCTTGCCTTTTTCTTTCTGGGTTGATTTTGTCAGGTTCTTTGTCTCCTAAAGGAAGATCATTTGATAGCTGTCTTGATCAAATGCATCACGCTGAAGAACTAAGGAATGTTCTTAATGATGTAGCTTCTTCTTCCAGTAATAATTCCATCCAGAGAACGGATTCGCGTGGCTGGTGTTCATCAGATGATGACACAGAGCCAATGGATGAGAGCAAAGGTTCTCTGCAAAACCAATTAAACATATCAGAGCTGACTCGTAGTTTCATTTGGTTCTCGATTACCATTTAGCATCTTCATCTATGTTTTTAGGCATTGCAGGTTCTGAGATTGAGAAAAGTGAAAGTTTTAAGGAGCACAGACGGGCACACTATAACGAATTTCGAATGGTAAAGGAAATGAGATCCTCTGGATCTTTCTATGGTGAAGATGCAGAAATGGATGACGGCGTCAAAACAGGTAAATCCAAGGTAACAACCTCACAAAAAACTCCTGGTGATGAAAGCTCGGATACAGAAACAGCCAATGGTGCTGCAGATGTGATATCGCCCAGAAAGTCATCATCGTCCTCTAGTTGATTCAAAACTCGGATTAAGTCAATTGTCACTAAGGTTTTATTCTGGACTAATCAACACTGTGTTTAATTCTAGTTTGCAACAATTTGAGATTTTCTGAAAAGTAAAGAAAAAAAATCCAAGAATATTGGGTACAACCACAAAATAGGTTATAAGGATCAAAGGATGGACTCTCAAAGGGTTTATTATGTTATTGACTATTTGTAGAACTCGTAGAGATTATGATCTAGAAAGCTTTATTAAGAAAACTCAAGAACACAATACAAAGACTCTTAGAACACTCTTAGACTTTTCTCTCAAAACTTGCCCCTACAACTCTTGCCAAGCATGGGTATTTATAGTACAAACCTCAAGGAATATTCTCTAGAGTTTTACACACTATCTTACAATACACACCACAAACAAATTCAACTCTTTACAACCACATTTTATTTCAACTCTTATTTGTTGTTATATTGACTTTATTTCTTATCCTAACTTTACTTTATTCCCCCTGTCTCCAAATGAGGGGCGACACCATAGCTATCCATCGTCAGAGTCAAATTTTGTCACATACATTTTTTGGTCAGGTATGTATCTGGTTATTTTGTTTCTCTTTCCTTCAACTCTGTAGATGGGGTGATCTCTTGTCGATGTCGGCCATGCGTATTGATCATGGAAGCTAGTTAAAACTTGTCTTATCTCTTCAGCAAACCCTACTGGATACACGTGTATGTTGTGCCAATGTGTTGTATGTGGACAAAACAGATTGTTGTCGATGTCAGACTCGTTCAACCCGTTTAATGATGCCATGTAGGTTGTCCTTTCATGAAAACTTTTTTCCCGAGAAGGCATTATCATCATCATAGCTTGTCACGACATAGGCATCATAGTGTTTTTGAATTTCAACACCAGCTTCATCACGTTCTTGTCTCGTAGTTAGCTTGAACATAACTAGGACCATCAGACCTGGTTGTGACCGAATTTTCTCTTGCCACCATGTGACATCATGAAATTTGATGAGCCATTCATACAGAAGCTTGTACTGGGGCTTTCTCCTTGTTAAAAGGCACTTTGCCAAATATTGCAATATCTTGCTCTTATGAAAAATAACTCCAATAGTGTATAGATCTGTTAAGTTCCATAATAGTAGATATGCTTCCCTTGGAAAATTGCGATAGTGAAGAGAATTCATGTATATAGTTGTGAGGAAGGGGTATATCGGGTGATAAGGTAAGCCAAGCAGTGGACCTAGGTCAAGGCCATATCTGTGAATATAGAGCCTTAAGAAGCCATGTAGCGTATGAACACCTTGGTGGATGAGCACTGCATCTAGTATTTTTTCTTGTAACCCGTGTGGCATTGTCGCGATCATACTCCCTAGGGATTCTTCAGAAGGGTTCTCTAGTTGATTCAAAACTCTCGGATTAAGTCAATTGTCACTAAACGCGGGTACAGTATTTGTCACATTATTTCCAAATTTCAACATATCATTAGAAGATCCCCAGATTTACCAGAATATGCAAATACAACTGCAAATTACTGGAGCTCCTCAGGTTGGAAACACATATGCTGCTACACTACACCACCAAATGGCGTATAGAGTGCAAAACCATGCAATGGATTTGAGTCTCCCACGAGATACAGAAGATGCACTCCTTATACAACTAGAATCACAACACAGTCCTTCTTGCATCCACATCCCTAGACAAATTCCAAGAGATGAACTGGTCAAATTGCTTCCAGAATCATGGGTAACCAGTTACGAGAAACTCCATGAAAGAAGCATACCTATCCAATCAATAGATTCTTCTATTCAAAGAAGAAAAGATGGAGCAGTTGAGATCGCTTTCAAGCAACAAGAAGAAAACCCAGACCTGCAGCTTTTTGTACAGAGATAAACACTATCTCTCTAGTCGAAGAAGAAGCTCAGTCCCTTAGCCTGAATAGATACCTACCTGGCGTACCAGTTGAATCCTTTGATTCACTAGGGAATCCTAAATATGCATTCATGGACGAAGAAGGTCATAAATTCTTTGACATTTGTGACTGTCAAAAATGCATGGAGGACAGCTCAGAAGATGAAGAGATTCCCCGAAGACGAAAAAAGAATTCTACCCAACAAAAGCTTAAAGACGAGTCTGGAGATCCACAAGTTGGCTTACTTGGCGAACCAAGCAAAAATAATTTTGACTATTATGACCTCTACTCAAGTGGCACGACTCCATCAACTCCAGAAAATGAGGAAGCACAACTAAGCTACATGTTTGAACCGCCATCCTCACAGGAGTCACAATTTCCAAAGCACGAATTCGAAGGAAACAATATAAAGCATTCGTGAAAAATTAAAAGCCCAAACACGAAGAACTCAGATGGTTCGATGGTACAAATTAGTGCGGCGGAAGCAACTCTAAATTGGCAATCAGAAAATGCAAAGGCGCAAAATCACCTTTTGATCCAGATTGACAAAAAGGTAACAACTTTAGATTTCTCTATTAAAGAGATAACCAGAAGGATCTCCTCTCTTCACCAAGAATTAATACATCTAGCGACCACTGTATCCATGACTTCCCCTCTCATGAGTCAAAAAGAAACTAAACTAAAATACCTCAAAGCCCAACTAAACTCCTTACAAAACCAGCCCAAAACCCAGACTCAAATGCCATATGACCTCTTTACTCCATACCCAATATACACCCCTCCATATGCAGCCCAAACTCAACATCTTCACTTTTCTCATGACCCTAGTGTTTTCGGTTCATCATCCTTCCTCCCAACACATGTTGTAGAAGACCAACATGGTACCAAAAGAAAACAATCTCCTACAAAAGGAAAAGATGCGGCATCTACTTCCAAATACCAAACTTTGCCTGAAAAAAGTAGAACCCAATTTATGATGCAACCTGCCAACAATGCTATCTCTGCATTGCTAGATGCAATGGTCAAACAGGAGCAAAGTTCTATCAAACCAAAGAAAGCGAAGATTTCCAAGATACCTAAAGTTGAACCAGAAGATGAGGTTCTCTTCCCAAACTTCATGATGATGGCAGAACCTACTGTTGAAGAAGGTGAGATGGAGAGTGATGGGGGAAATATATCTGACGAAAACTATAAACCTCGGAAGGCCCCATATAATTGGAATCCAAGGATTGATGCTGAACCACACAAAGGATTTTCCTTTGACGAAATTCCACCATCAAAATGGCGTGATAAAATCTATGAGATGCATGCATGGCTTACCGAATAGTTGCTCAACCCAGGAGCCACACTCCCCGCAGTCACAAACAAATGGGTTTCAAAATTTCAAGGACGTCTTAGGAAATGGTGTATAAGCCTTGGAGAGTATCGACAACTACAGATACGGCAGTCCCCTACAGTGGTATGTCCTCATCGGACATGTCCACAACGAATTTCTTGGCACTTGGGATCATTACACCGTACAAGCAAGAGAAGAATATTTAAGCATGAGATGCTGCTCATTCAAAAGAAAAGATTTTGAAAGGCATTATGAAAGAATGTCTAAGAGATTATATGCGTTGAATGGCATCGACGATGTTAATCTCAAGCAAGCATATTTAAATTCACTTTCAGAGCCACTTGGGAATGAAACATCCCGAATATTATCTACAAAGAATATGGTATTGCATCAAGCCTCACTGGGAGAAATATATCAAGTTTCCCTTGGAGCACTAGAAAAATTATGCAACCACCAGAAGTTCTTCAAACATCTACAAGAACAAGGAAAATTACTAGGAAGAGCTTGTGATCGTCCAGAACTCTCAATCAAATGCAAGAAGAAGAAATGTAGTTGCATCACTGATTCTATAAGAGGAAGAAGTTCTAAGAAAAAATGGCAAAAGAAATTTCCTCAACTGCCTGGCGGAAGAAAATGGAAATTTCTTAGGAAGAAAAAACAAAGAGGCTTCAAGAAATCAGACCGGTGCTATATTTGCAAAAAGAAGGGTCACTATGCAAAACAATGCCCAAACAAGAAGAAGAGGGATAACTTAGCTGGATACTTGGCCCAGATTGAAGATATTGATGATTCGGACATCGAATCTATTTTTTTCTCTTGATGATGAACCATCAGAAGAAACTGTTCTTGCAATGGGGATTGAACAAGATGATGGAGAATCCTCTGACGAATCCAGCACAGATGAAGATGAAAGAGATGACCAAATTATGTTGCTAGATCTTTACACACTTGACTCTCACAGGGTATAACCAATCAAAGAAGTTGACACTGAGCTAGTATACTTGTCCCAACCATCACCAAACGCAAAGATCTATGTATTTCCCACAAAGTATAACAAGCCTATACCAGTCATAGCCTACTTTGATACTGGAGCAGCTTCATCTATTATTAAGCCGGATATCCTCCCAGAAAAGCATTGGAATTCATGTTCAGTAGCTTTTAAGGCAGCCAATGGTCAGATTTTTCACATCAACCTAATCAGTAAGCCGATCTACATCCACTTATTTCCAGGATATACGGTTAAACACAAAGTATATGGGTCAGATCTTCCTGGTAAAGATTTTATACTTGGATTTGATATTCTACATAGCCTCAAACGAGTATCATGGCATCCAAAAGGTCTCAAGCACAAGAATCAGGTACTACCATGGACAACCATCTCGCATCTATATTCAATGGAAATCTTCAATCCAATAAAAGAAGAAATTATAAAGACCTCGTGTGATGCATCCCACTCAGAATTCCTCGAGAAATGTCCAGCACCTTTATGGAAAAACCCTGAGTTCTTCATCTCCCTTCCATTCAAAAAGAACGAAGATATTAACCCAACCAAGGCGAGTCACCCAGGAATGAATCCTAATCACTATAATCAAGCAGTTGAAGAAATAAACCAACTTCAAAAAGAAGACCTCATTGAAAAAACCACATCACCATGGGCGTGCGAAGCTTTTTATGTCAACAAAAGAGTTGAACAAGTCCGCGGAAAACTGAGACTGGTTATCAACTACCAGCCTCTCAACCATTTCCTTGCTGATGACAAATTTCCTTTGCCAAAAAGAGAAGTACTATTCCAAAGAATTCCTCATGCACAAGTCTTCTCAAAATTTGACCTAAAGGCAGGATTTTGGCAGCTAGGAATCAAGCCTGAATACAGACCAAAAACAGGATTTTGCATACCTGACCATCATTACCAATGGAAAGTCATGCCTTTTGGATTAAAGGTGGCTCCTTCACTATTACAGAAAGCTATGACAAAGATTTTCGAGCCTATTCTCCCTAATGCATTGGTCTACGTTGATGACATCCTATTGTTCTCTCCTGACATTGAGTCACACACAATATTACTGGGAAAATTCCACGACTTGTGAAATATGGTATCATGCTCTCGGAGAAGAAAATGGCTATTAGAGAAACATAAATTGATTTTCTTGGCATGCACATTATTGAAGGAGAATACCATCTCCAACCACACATTGCCAGCCAACTTGATGAGTTCCCGGATGAAAAACTCTCCTTTAAGCAAGTACAACAATTCCTCGGAATATATGTGGTTACAAAAGTGGAGCATTCAAGGACAGTGAAAAACATTACCACTCCACTTACAAAGAAATACCGGCGGTAAAAAGGGGGATAGAGAAATTCGAATTTCATCTGGTGTGCCAACATTTTCTCATAGAAATGGACATGTCCTCATTTCCAAAAATGATCCAGTTCAAACAAAAGATTCTTCCACAACCGCAACTATTAAGGTGGTCAAGTTGGTTCTCACAGTGGAAGTTTGATGTAAAACATGTGAAAGGAAATGACAACTTCCTCCCAGACTTCCTATCCAGAACCCAGAGACAGATATCATCAATTCTTCCAATGATCTATACGCTTACACCAGAAAACCCTTCTGAAGAATCCCTAAGGAGTATGATCGCAACAATGCCACACGGGTTACAAGAAAAAATACTAGATGCAGTGCTCATCCACCAAGGTGTTCATACGCTACATGGCTTCTTAAGGCTCTATATTCATAGATATGGCCTTGACCTAGGTCCACTGCTTGGCTTACCTTATCACCCGGTATACCCTTTCCTCACAACTATATACATGAATCCTCTTCACTATCGCAATTTTCCAAGGGAAGCATATCTACTATTATGGAACTTAACAGATTTATACACTATTGGAGTTATTTTCCATAAGAGCAAGATATTGCAATATTTGACAAAGTGCCTTTTAACAAAGAGAAAGTCCCAGTACAAGCTTCTGTATGAATGGCTCATCAAATTTCATGATGTCACATGGTGGCAAGAGAAAATTCGGTCACAACCAGGTCTGATGGTCCTAGTTACGTTCAAGCTAACTACGAGACAAGAACGTGATGAAGCTGGTGTTGAAATTCAAAAACACTATGATGCCTATGTCGTGACAAGCTATGATGATGATAATGCCTTCTCGGGAAAAAGTTTTCATGAAAGGACAACCTACATGGCATCATTAAACGGGTTGAACGAGTCTGACATCGACAATAATCTGTTTTGTCCACATACATCACATTGGCACAACATACACGTGTATCCAGTAGGGTTTGCTGAAGAGATAAGACAAGTTTTAACTAGCTTCCATGATCAATACACATGGTCAACATCGACAAGAGATCACCCCATCTACAGAGTTGAAGGAAAGAGATACAAAATAACCAGATACATACCTGGCCAAAAAATGTATGTGACCGAATTTGACTCTGACAGCGAAGAAGAAGAAGACAATGCATCTGACGATGGATAGCTATGGTGTCGCCCCTCATTTGGAGACAGGGGGAATAAAGTAAAGTTTGGATAAGAAATAAAGTCAATATAACAATAAATAAGAGTTGAAATAAAATGTGGTTGTAAAGAGTTGAATTTGTTTGTAGTGTGTATTGTAAGATTGTGTGTAAAAATCTAGGGAATATTCTTCGAAATATTCCTTGAGGTTTGTACTATAAAGATTTCTAGTTCATAATCTCTACGAGTTCTACAAATAGTCAATAACATAATAAACCCATCCTTTGATCCTTATAACCTCCTTTGTGGTTGTACCCACTATGTGTATGTAAATGTGGTCTTCAAACATATCACATATCAGCAAACGCAGAAACATAATCCGGAGTCTTTTGTCTAAAAAACAGAGTTGGGCACAAGCGAATGTCGAAAGTCATACCAGACAATGAAGTCACAGAACATGACGGGAAAAATAGACAGAACATAACTTCAAGATTACTATTTTATCATATCGCCAATAAAAAAATAAGCAAAAACAATAAAGTGCATATTTGATACTCTTAAAATATTTCTTTTACTAGTAGCATACTGATAAAGAAAATAAAAAGACGACAGTGTTTGGACGACTACAAACAGCATACTATTTTAATCCACTTTCATCACTCCTCAGCTGGAGGCGAACGAGATCCGCTGCAAGAGAAAGAAATGTGGTTTAGATTTATAACCTCATAATATCTAAATATCAAACTATTTCCCAATCTAACCTCTTCTGTATCGGGCTCCCTGCACCATCATAGCCACCATCACTGTCTCTTCTTCCTATAGAGCCAGGGCTTTCGACCTGACCATTCTCAAGGCTAGACCTCGACCTCTCCCTCCTCTCATTCGGACTATCAACTTCATCAACTCCGTTTCCAAAGCTTCCCTTCTTGAAGGGGCTGTGGTTAGGGCTGATTCTCTCTCTCTTGTCTCTGGGACTGCGACTGTACTTTGGGCTTGCCACTTTTTCCCTCCTGCGAGGGCTATCATTGCCTCTGCGGTCGCGGCCGTACTGGGGACTGCCACGCCTTGATTTCTTGTATGGACTCGGGCTACGTCTTCGCCCATAGTCAGGACTGGTCCTTTCCTTTCTGTATGCAGCAACAGGACTAGCACCTCGACCATAATCAGGGCTTCCTCTTTCTCTTTTGTAAGGACTAGGAGATCGTCTTCTCCTGTCAGGTGATCTATCACGACGTCTTTCAGGACTGTGTCCATTCCCTCTAGCATCATCATCCTTCATCGCATACTCCACCGAGATTATCTTATCCTTCAGCTTACTGAATGAAAAACATGGGCAAGGCAAACCGTGAGTCTATGTAAAGAAAACAATTACATACTGGATTGGACAGGAACAAACCTGTTATTCGTAGCTTCCAGCGCTCTGGTGGCATCCTCTTGTGCCTCGTATTGGATAAATGCAAAATTCCTCCTGATCCTAACGTTTACGATTTTTCCATGTGGCTCAAAGTGTATCTCTAGATCCCGGGTCCTAGTATTCTCCGCATCAAAGTTAATCACAAAAAGAGTCTTGGAAGGTCTCATGCCAGATGAGGATCTCCGTGAACCACCACCAGATCTTCTATCAGGTCCACGTTCACCCTGTACACAGATCCATTATTGTAATTAGTCTGGAAGCAGATAAAGAAATTATGAGTTCAGTCTCCTACCTTTGTCCACTCAACACGAAGTCTACGTCCCTTTCGCCCAAATTCAAAGCGGTCTAGCGCTCGGATGGCATCTTCAGCATCCCTCTCATCCTCCATGTACACAAAAGCAAAGCCTGGAGAAAGAAGCCAACAACATAAATCCGAGTACATGGACAGGGAGGACGCAAACATGGTTAAGAACCTCCAGCAAACGCAAAACATTTCCTCCATCCTTCAAGGATAGCAAATAATCTTACTTACCTATCAGAAAAGATCAAATTTCGAACTTCCCTAGAGCCTACAAAACTCTCTAAACCAAATGACTAGTGAAGCAGTTACAGACCTTGAATTATGGAATTAATATGTCAAGGAACAACTGAAAATGTGGAAGTCAGACAGGATGTGAATGAAAACAGAATCTCTTCTCCATAGCAGAGGCATGTCCAAGAGCGGAAATTCATGAGGAATGAAATGCAATTAAGATGGCAGTGCTATTGCGGATTGAAAGTGACACGTTTTGAGGGACAAGAAGATGGATTTTCCAATGGTACATCCATGGCCTGGTGGGAGAATAGGCATCCCAAGATTAACACATCCTGCACCAAAGAAAATGTGGTTTTACACTAATTGTTTTTTCTATCTGTCTCTTCTGAAGTATTTCCCAAACTTCAAGCAGGCTTATTCTCTTCTCGTGTCGAAGAGTATGTGGTACAAAGGAATGCTTGTCTGCTTAGTAATTCCTTTCAAAGAGAGAGACCTCCTGAGCCTTACGTGGAATGAGCATGGAAGTGGCTTTCATGACACGCATTTGAATTTCGTTTTCTCATCGCACTAAGTGGTTTACTATACTGCTTGTTTATCGAGGTTAACCGCAAAGATGGATTACGTAAAAGGCAGAAGAAAGAAAAAACCGCTTACCAGCTTTCATATCCACCCTCTCAACCCTCCCATATTTCCTGAAAAGTCGCTCCAAATCACCCTCACGCGCATCATACTCAAAGTTCCCACAGAAGACTGGCTTCATGCTTCCTGCAGAAATACATTAAATGAACAAAAGACACTTCAAACACATAAATCCCATGAGAGTTGATTAAAGTCACCAAAATGAACACTTTAGATTAACCATCATACCAAATCGATTTGTTTGCATAAACTGATTTGCTCAATTATTCATCTATCCACAATTTAAGACTTCAAATCTATAAAATTGTTCGAGTTATAAACCATTAATTATAACAAAAAGTACTAGAGTCAACTTAAAGCATCAGATCTAACCTAACTATAGATAAAAGACCTCAAATCTGAAATAACTCACAAGAGAAAAACAATCAAGGAAAGCGTAAATCTTTATTACAAAAGAAAAGAAAATAAAACCTAGATCGACAAAATCCATAGTTGTGCTTTCAACGGAAACAATCCCAAAGAGCATACAGATCAAATCCAAGACCTCGAGAGTTAAACAATTATAGGAATCTGCATCCATTTACCTGATGAAACTGATCAAATGTATACTGTTTGGCAACCGTAATCGGATCGAAGCCCTTGAAAAAGCTTGGCTCAAGTAGGAAGGTGAAAGTTTGAAACAGATCGAGAAGAGATCATTTTGAGTACGGACTACGGAGCAGATATTTATTATTTTTTCTGAAAAACAAAAATCATAGACAATATTAAAAGAAAAGGCCCAATCTGTTAAATAATTTATAAAAAGCCCAATAACAAAACATACCATAAAAACATGCTATATACATAGCTCTATTTGACAATACATATACACCTAATTTATTTGCATAATAAAAATGAGCCTCATTTTGTCATAAAATAAGGAAGTAGGCCTTCAGAACCAGAAGCAGCCCATTTTTAAAGAAAAGAAGAAAGAAGCATTGTTTTGGGCCAAATTAGTTTATAGCCCATTAAGAGTTTAAGTTTGTTTTTCCAAAAAACTTATCAGAATCTGTTCTAGGTATTTTAAAGTCTTCTTCTTCTCTTTGATCAGTGGATTTCTCACTTATCTTCTTCTCCAAAATTTGTAACATGTAACAAAATCAAGAGTTAATGAATTTCAGGTTCAACACATGAGAGATGTACTCATTTCAATGGAGAATCCTATAATTTGTTTGTGTTCATCTTCTTATCAATAACAATTAGATCAATAAAACTCGATTCATATCCAAAATTCTCCAACCGGAACTGAGTGAAATTCAAACATACCACCTAGTATTAAGCTACATCACAGACAAGGTCATCTTCTTACTTCAGTAATCCAATTCTTTTCTTCTTTCTATCTCAATCTTGAGATCAATTTGGTTTGATCAATCTTTCTATCAATGCAAAGTTTCTACCTATAGCCAATTCCCTAACCCACATAATTATCTGGAATTATAGTCAACTCGGAAGATAGTAAAAGTAGTACTCAACTATTTGAAAGAAAAAAAAAATCTAATAAACTGAGTTTTAAATATTAAAAAAATGCAAAGGAAGCGATTTGAGGGAGACGTGGAACGCAAGTGACCGAGGGAGTTAGGTTGGGATGGGAGAGACTAGAGGAACCTCAGTCTTCCAGGGAACCGTTGGGAGTGCCCAAATGTCCGAAGGCAACCGTTGGAAGCGTTGTTCCCCACACGTGACCCAGCAAGGCGCGTCATCGGGATACGCAGAGCGCGACCTCGGGATGCGCGGAGCGCCTGCGCCATGCGCTCCTCGGGAAGAGTGGGAGCCTTCTCACTTCTTTCCTCTTATGGATTATGTTGTATTCTAGTATATTGTCTATATTATATATACAGAGACTATATACATGTATGTAATATGCTTAATGAAAATCAAAGAAGAAAGTTCTTCTTCACAACACATTATCTTTTATCTCTCTTTCGAATCCTCTCCCTTACACTCTTACAAAAATCTCATTTATACAATCTATTATCGTAAGATTGAATAAAATGAGCAAAAATGTAGGAAAGTAGTATAATATTGGACGATAAGGACAACTCCGATTAACCGCAAATACAAAAAGATTTCATTGATCAATCAAGCTCTCAAAGGTTGTTACAGAGAATCGAAAAAGAGAGTGAGAGTCAATGTCTTCTTCTTCTGTTACAAAGACTTAAAAATAAAGAAGAAGAAGACTTGGTCCAATTGAATGGTTTAATCAATTGGTTTAACAAAACCGGTACAATGTAATGAACAAAAAAAGAACCATATTGAACCGAAGTGAATTATTCTTCTAATAGCCTCCCTCAAGATGACAGTCAGATTGTTTTGAGTGACATCTTGCTTATAAACTGGTTGAATTTACTCGGTCCTAGTGGTTTTGTAAAGACATCAGCCAGCTGCAAATTGGTGTTAATGTGGAGTGTCTTGATGAGCTTACTTTGCACTTTCTCCCTTACTATATGGCAGTCCAACTCAAGATGTTTTGTCCGCTCATGAAAGACAGGATTGCTTGCAATATGAATGGCAGCTGTAGAATCACAGAAAAAAGGAACCGGCTTATCTTGAGAAATCTGCAACTCATTTAACAAGTTTGTTAGCCATTGGACTTCTTTAACTGCTAGTCCCATTGCCCTATACTCTGACTCTGCCGATGATAAAGAAACTGTGGTTTGCTTCTTGCTTTTCCATGAAATAAGCGAATCACCAAGCATCATACAATAACCTGATATTGATCGTCGGGTATCCTTGCATGAGCCCCAATCTGCATCTGTGAAGGCCTTTAAAATTAGATTGTTATTAGCAGAATAGAACAGACCAAGATTAATCGATCCTTTTAAATATCTGAGGACCCTATATGCTGCCTGTAAATGAGACTGTTTTGGACTTGATGTAAACTGACATAGTCGATTAACTGCATAAGTAATGTCTGGCCGAGTGATGGTCAGATACATTAATCTACCTACTAGACGCCTATAGGTGGAAGCATCAGACAATGTTGGTTCTGTACTATTAGCAGTTAGTGAGATACCTGGCTCCATGGGAACACTTGCAGGTTTGCAAGCTTGTAATCCTGCTTCAGCCAACAATTCCAGAACATATTTTCTCTGACATACAGAGATTCCAGTACTAGCTCTAGCTATCTCCAAGCCTAGAAAGTATCTTAATGGTCCAAGATCTCTCAGCTTAAAGCAATGATGTAAGGAAGTCTTCAGATCCGTCACAGAATCTTCACTGTTTGAGGCAATTATAATATCATCCACGTATACTAGTACTGCAACATACTTTCCTTTGATGTTTTGAATAAAAAGAGTATGGTCAGTATTAGATTTTGTGAAACCTAGCTCAAGTAAGGAGCTGCTGAATTTGAGAAACCATTGACGTGAGGCCTGCTTCAGTCCATATATCGATTTGTTCAGCTTGCAGACTGCATCTTTGGGAAGTTTCTGGTCATCAGAAGTGGTGTACCCGGGAGGAAGGTTCATGTATATCTCCTCCTCTAAGTCACCATTTAGGAAGGCGTTTGAGATGTCTAACTGTGTGAGGCTCCATTGTTTTGCTGCTGCCACCGCAAGTAAGGTTTTAACTGTTGTCATTTTGGCTACAGGGGAAAAGGTGTCTATGAAATCGATGCCCTCCTGTTGTGTATAACCCTTCGCCACCAGTCTTGCCTTATGTCTCTCTAAAGTGCCATCTGCATGTAGCTTTGTTTTGTAGACCCATCTACAGCCAATTGCTTTCTTATCTTTAGGCAATGAGCAGATTTTCCATGTGTCCGAATCTTCAAGAGCTTTGAGTTCTTCATTCATAGCTGTTAACCATATATCTGACCTTTTTGCATGTGTGAAGCTTGTAGGTTCTCCCAAGGCCATTACTGAGAAGATGTACCTCCTGTATTCTTCCGAGAAATTGTCATAAGACAAAAATGCTGCAAGAGGAAAGGATACATCAGTCTCTGTAATGTTAACATAGTAATCTGCTAAATGTTGTGGAATTTTTGATTTTCTTCTGGAATGTGAGGCATGAATGTTAAGATGAGTATTTGATAGCTCTGTGCTATCCTTGGCTTCTTCAAAGATTGTTTCCTGTATTCTAGAGTGTATGTGTTCGAGATCCTTGTTAATCAGCTCGTTGTGCTCATCTTTATTTCCTGAAACGTCATGTGAATCTGTTTCAAAGAAAGAAGTTACATCTTTAGTCAATTCAGACTTATTCTTGAAAGGAAAAACACTTTCATAAAACATCACATTCCGGGAAATAAAAATGTTATTTGTCTCTAAGTCCATCAATTTGTATCCCTTGTATCCCATTGGATACCCCAAAAAAATACATGGTTTTGCTCTAGGTAAGAACTTATGTCTGTTCTTAGTAGAAGTTGTGTTGTAACATAGACAACCGAAGACCTTGAGATCTTTGTACTCAGGAATCTTTCCTGTCAAAATTTCAATGGGTGACTTATTCCCAAGTAATGGCGTTGGCAACCTGTTAATAAGAAAAGCTGAGGTTAAAACACAGTCTCCCCAATGTTGAAGATCAACATTGCTTTGAAAGAGAAGAGACCGAGCCACATTTAACAGGTGCTGGTGTTTTCTTTCCACATCGAGTTTTGTTCCGGTGTTTCAGGGCAGGAATGATATGCTCTAATTCCTTTTGAGAGAAAGAGAGCTTCAAAACGGAGCTCAGGTGCATTATCAGACCTTACACCTCTTACTTGAGCTCCATATTGAGTGGAAATCATGGTTAAGAAGTCAGGAAAAATCTTTAAAACTTCATTTTTAGTTTTCATCAAGTAGATCCAAGTGACTCTACTGTGATCATCTACAATAGTCAAGAAGTATTTAAAACCTTCCAAAGTTTCTACAGAGAATGGACCCCAGACATCTATATGAAGGAGTTCAAAAAGGTTACTGCAAACATTATTATTCGATGTGAAAGCAAGTCGTTTCTGTTTGGATAAATGGCAAATATCACAGTGAAAAGAAGTTTTATTGATATCTTTCAAACCTACTATGTTTGTAATAATATTTGTTCTAGACATGGATGGATGTCCTAATCTTCTATGCCAAATTTTAGAGTCTACAACAGAGTTTAAAGAGATAGAACCAGGCTGAGAAGCATTGGTGATCGAAGCTCTATCCAGTAAGTATAGATTTCCAATCTGTTCAGCTCGTCCAATCATCTTCTCCTTGGTAAGATCCTGAATGAGACAAGTTGACTTATCGAATGTTAAGCTACAATTCATATCTTTAGTCAATTGACTTACACTTATTAAATTCATTCTAAAGTCAGGAATAAAAAGAACATTATTAAGGGTAAGATGATCACTAATCCTGACACTACCCATTCCCGCAATGGTAATGAAAGTTCCTGTAGGAAGAGAAACATGTTTGTCTGACAGCAAGTTGAGATCACAGAAAGAAGACTTTTCGTGAACGACATGGTGTGTAGCACCACTGTCTAATACCCATAATGTGGAGGACAAGACTCTACCTGTAGCTTTTAAAGCTCCTACAAAGAAACATGTAGAAGAGTTAAAAGTCATACCTGGTAGTGCAGTTATTGTTCCCCCTTTTGTAGACTTTGCAGTAGTTGCATTTGAAGAACCAGCATTCATTTGAGCGTTAAAGAGAGCTATCACCCCTTCTATCTGGTCTTTGGAAAGAGTTTTGAGCCGGTCTTGAATACCGTCTGTGTCAGACTTCGTATCTTCAAAGGAACATTGGCTTACAGCTGCTTTGACTGAATTCCCTTTCTGTTTATGCTTGAAATTAGGCGGATAACCATGAATCTTGAAGCATTTGTCTACACTGTGTCCCACATATCCGCAGTGTGTGCACGTTGGCCTTTGAGGTTTTGCAGTGACCTTGTTGGTTGCAGATACATGAGAGGTTTGACAGACTGCACCCTGAAGAATTGGTTGAAGATTGCGTTGACTGTGATCCTGATCAAGTAGATTATAAACACTGGATAGGCTGGGAACATGTTTCTTCATGATGATTTGTGTCTTCACAGCATTATATGAATCATTCAACCCCGAAAGAAATTTTACCACTCGAGCATTCTCTCCTTTTTCTGCGGTTGATTTACAACAAGCACAAGTCTTGCAGGTCTTAATGCATTCTGTTGATTCCAATTCGTCCCAGAGAGTTTTTAGTCGAGTATAGTAAGTGGAAAGATCCATTGCACCTTGTTGTAAAGACCATATCTGTTGAGATAGATGGTAGGTTCGTGGCAGATTGGTGACTTGAAAACGAATGAGAAGATCTTGCCATATATCAGACGCATCCTGAAATCTCAAAATACTCCCATATATCTCTTTATTTACGGAATTGAAAATCCAAGCTTTGACCATGCTATTACAGCGTGACCATATTCTATAATGGGAATGTGATTCATCAGGGCGAGGCAAAGATCCGTCTATGAACCCTATTTTGTTCTTCGCATCTAATGAAATGGTCATAGCAATGTTCCAAGTGTTATAGTTCCCTCCATCAAGTATTTCGGATACAAGGGAAGTACCTGGATTATCATTGCTGCTTAGAAAATAGGGTGAATATTGAATCCCTTCAAATTGGAAGAAATTCTGATGCGTATTCTTGCCGTTTTGAGGCATCTCCATATCTTGATTTTGAATCGGCTCTTTTGCTGAGGCATTGTCCGTCGAGATCTTTATCAGAACTGGATGACTTTCAGCTGCTCGATCTTCAGTGTGATGAGCTTCACTTTCTTCCAAGGACTCAATTTTGCGAGCTCGTACAGTTCTTCTAGTTCTACAAGAAGATGAAGAACTTGGGACTTTTCTTTTCCAAAGATTCAACATCTTGCAGATCCTTGAGCTGGGAAGAAAGAAAGTAGGATGAGAATCGATTGAAAATGGATATGTTTTACACAAAAGACCCAAAGAATTAATCGGCGAGTACGACAACAAGAGGAAGAAGAAGAAAAAAAAAAAAAAAAAAAAAAAAAGGTTAGCGGAAGCAGATCGAGAGAGTTGAAGCTTGCTTCAACGCTCTGATACCATATTGGACGATAAGGACAACTCCGATTAACCGGAAATACAAAAAGATTTCATTGATCAATCAAGCTCTCAAAGGTTGTTACAGAGAATCGAAAAAGAGAGTGAGAGTCAATGTCTTCTTCTTCTGTTACAAAGACTTAAAAATAAAGAAGAAGAAGACTTGGTCCAATTGAATGGTTTAATCAATTGGTTTAACAAAACCGGTACAATGTAATGAACAAAAAAAGAACCATATTGAACCGAAGTGAATTATTCTTCTAATATATAACAAAGAAAAAAACTTATAAGAAGTTTGATGTGACCTAAGGCCCCATTGAATAATGTGGCACACGACCATGATTACACTAAAGTAAATACAAAGAAATCGTTTTCCTCTTCGCTGCCTCGCATAGTCACATGATAGAAGTCTTAAAAGTTATTTTTCAAGGCAAAATATATGGCCACGACATCACATTATAAGTGGATGAGAGCGAAGCTTTTAACTTTCCAAACAAATATCTGAAACATTTCCTCTGATATCTTCAGTTTACTATTTTCTATTGTAGCAACAAAAAGTTAAAAGAAAAAACTACATTAAAGAATGTTTTTGTAAGAGGAAATGTTTCCTTAAACTAGAGTATGAAACTGAAACAACCGATTCAGTAGAAGCTCAATTACATCGTCCGTACATCGTAGAGACAAAAGATGTGTCCCGAGAGAGATGTGCTTGGGCCAGTCGAAATCATCAACACCGTGGCTCGACCGTGGAACTAGTGTCCCTACCTTCTCGTTCACTGTCTCTTCTAACGTGGCTCATTCATGTTCCATAACGTCATGTCACTTTCTAGTTTTACTTTCTGAATATTTCTCAAAATTATAACTCTTTTCTGCGAAGATGTCAATAATAATGACGTGAGAGATTTGACAGTGCGAGGTAACGGCAGAGATGTTTTTGTAAACGAATATTTTATGAAGATCTTTATTAGGTATTATTGGATTTCAGATATTTAGAATTGGGTGTTGAGATATTTTTTATGTATTTTGGTATCGGTCTAATCTGACCCGTGCTTAAACTCTCAATCCAGTTATATAACCTACATGTGAACTCGATTATTTTTACATTTATAGGTAGAGTTCTCTTATAAGTAAGCTTTTTTCCAACATAACTCCTTAAATTAACTAATTAACTTAATGTTGAGGAACATGATACACAAAGATCTTGTTTATGGAAAATTCTCAAACATTCCGGATCAGGAAATCAGCTTTGTTCTTTAGCAAATGAGGAATCAAGGAAAGTGAAACGAAACGGAATAGGCTTCTAAGACGGTTTAAATCTTCTTAGAAATCCACGAAGTGAGTTTGGAATCCTTCCAAGAAGCATCCATGAAACACCTATAGCCTGTAAATTTTGTGTTAAAGTTGAGAGAATACCTCCTGCTCCAGAGTTATAGACTGAGGATTAGTCTCGCGGCCGAGAAGAATCTTTGTATTCAAAATCTTCCAAACAACAAAACACTTCACAATTTATATCTTGGCGTGTCAAGTTTGGTCCCACCGCAACATGGTCAGATAAAGTATGCCACATAAAGTGCCTAATCTTTGGTGGGCAAGGACTTTTCTAAACATTACCCTGAAGCGCATCAAGTTTTAGAGCAAAACAGAAACACT
>JAKUCM010006483.1:0-27105 GCA_023374145.1 Lepidium sativum
GAGAGAGAGATTCCCATCAACAACCTTTTAAAACATTGGAATTTTTCTGCAGTAGTCGCTAGCCTTACCACTCTTAGCCAATATAAGTCGAGGAAGCTTAGGAGGTTTAATGCCCAACTTATCCAATCCCTCAATTGAGAAGCTTTGTCCTCCAATAGTAGGTTTCCTAGCTGCATCGTTAATGTTAAACTTCATATTGAGATCCTTACCAAAGTTTAGGTCAATTGTTCCATTCCTCACATCAATTACATCTCCAACAGAAGCTAAAAATGGTCTACAAGGGAGTAGTGGATCTTGTGGTTCCTCATCCACAAAGTCTGTGGGAACCTCAACATTACCAACCATTATAGGTATATCTTCCAGCAAACCATATGGTAAACGGACAGAACTATCAGCTAGAATCAAAGAGAGCTTACAATACTTGTAGTTGTTGAACCCCAACCTCTTAGCAACAGATAGTGGCATTAGGCTAATTGAAGCTCCAAGATCACATAAACATTTGCTGAAAGTGAAATGACCCAATGAGCATGGTAAAGTGAATGTCCGAGGATCATCTAGCTTGTCTTGAACTATTATCCTCTCTAAGATGGCATTGCACTCATGAGTCTCTACTGCCATACCCTCTAGCTCATTTGTTCTTTCCTTCACAGCATCTTTCAAAAAATTTTGATAGGAGGCATTAGCATGAAAGCATCAACTATAGGTATCTTTACCTTAGTATCCTTCATTTGCTTGTCAAAAAGAGCCTTATACTTCATCATTCTGTCCTTTTTAAACCTTTGTGGGAAGGGTAGTTGAGGTTTAAAAGGAAGGAGGGCAAAAGACTTGTGCATATCGTACAAAATATCATGTTTTGGAGGTTGGTAAGGGGACACTCGACCTAGCCTTGCTCGAGTGTCCTGCTCGAGTGTCTCATTGTGTGGTTCTGAACATAATGCTTGATCAGTTCCAGTTCGAGCGTCCTGCTCGAGTGTTCTTTTCTGAGGCTTTTTCTCGATATTTTCAGCCTTTTTCTAGCTAAGACTGTCCTCCCCAACTTGAATGTCACTGTCCTCAGTGAATTTATCATGTCGTGCTTGTGGAGAGATCTCCTTTCCGCTCCTCAATGTAATGGATTGGGCAGTGTACTCCTTGGAGTTTTGAATGACTTTTCCTGGTAGTTGCCCAATAGTCTTAACTGCAGAGGAGGAAGCTTGCTTGTTCTCTAAATTCTTGAGGCGAGCATTAAGAGTCTCAAAATTGCAATTGAGGTCATTATGGGAAGCATCTATCTTAGTGTGTACCTTAGCAAATTTCCTGGTTATTTCAGAGGCGGTAGCTGTCTGACCTTTGAAGATTTGCTGCAATATGTCTATTACCTCAGGGGTTTGTTGGGGTTGGGTAGTGTTGTGGTATTCATAATCATGTGGTACAGTAGGTTGGTGGTGATGAGTTTGCTGGTATTGATGTTTTTGGACAAAGAGTTTGGATTGAGGCTGGTGGTGCGGTTTTGGTTGATACACCTGATCTTGGGGATTCGCCACATTAGTGTTCCTGTATGAGAGATTTGGGTTGGGTTTGTAGCTGTTGTAAGGCCCATAACTGTTACCCTGATTCTGCACAAAACTGACCTCCTCTACCTCATCTTCATCCGCTACAACCTGTTCTGACTCACTCACGTGATGTATCTGCTTTTGATGAACTGAGAGCAACCTATCCAGCTTGTCTTGTATGGCTTTGAGTTCCTTCCTACTAACCATGTCAGGATCAGCTGTACATCTAGGAGTTCGATCATAGTCTTCACTGTATTGGCTATCTGCTTATGCTAAATTTTCAACCAATTCCCATCCATCATCTACATCCTGGTTCAGAAAGTTCCCATTGCTTGCTGTGTCTAGCAACATTCGGATCTTGGGGATAACACCTCTGTAGAGAGTGCTAAGAAGTGACTCAGTAGTAAACCCATGATGAGGACATTGTGATTGATACATCTTGAATCGTTCCCAAGCCTCAGAGAATGTCTCAGAATGGTTTTGCTTGAAACCAGAGATAGAGTTGCGAAGTTTCACAGTTCTGGAGTTGGAGAAGAACTTACCTAGAAACGCTTGTTTGCAGGCATCCCAAGATGTAATAGACCCTTGTGGCAAGTGTTTCTCCCACATGTGTTCTTTGTCTCCAAGAGAGAAAGGAAACAACCTCAGTTTCAGAGCATCCTCACTAACCCCATTTATCTTTGTCAAACTGGTTAGTCTTTCAAAGTCATCAAGATGATCCAGCGGATCCTCAGAAGGCAAACCATGAAACTCATTGTTCTATACCATGGAGATCATACCACTCTTAATCTCAAAGTTGTTGTTGGCGATGGCTGGTGGAACTATTCCATGGCGTTGAGTGTGAATACTGGGAGCATCACCGGCACCAATGTGTCTAACTCTCCTAGGACGGGTTCCTAGTTCAATAGCTTGTACTTGTTCTTCCATGTTCACCTGATCCGTCTATTCTTCGTTCGATCTGCTCTGTTGTTCTCGTAAGTATTCAGGAGGCAAACGGTCTATTCTGTCAGAGTATGGGACGAGATCTTCATTTCCACGGGA
The DNA here is from genome assembly GCA_023374145.1 of Lepidium sativum. Lineage (NCBI taxonomy): Eukaryota > Viridiplantae > Streptophyta > Magnoliopsida > Brassicales > Brassicaceae > Lepidium > Lepidium sativum. The sequence goes on from JAKUCM010006483.1 coordinate 2,574, forward strand.
TCTGGTATTCATGCAAGTGGTTTGTGTTGTCTGAAATTACACTCGAGCAGGTTTTGCTCGAGTGTGCTGATCGAGTGTTTCTGGGGTCTGATCGAGCTTTCCGGAAACAGAAGAACAATCAAGAAGCTCGAGCTTAGTTGGTCGAGCTTGTTGATCGAGTGTTCCTGAAAGCAGACAAAAACCAGAAACGAGATTAGAATATTGTAGTAAAACTTAGTCTCAGGAAAGTAATTTTCCAAATTGTAGCTAACTATAACCCAGTGGGCAACGGTGCAAATTTGATAGACAGGTTTTTACGGTGTTTTCTCAAATACCCTACTGTTTATTTAATCAATTGTAGAACAGTATGGTGTCATTCCACTGGGAGAGTAACTAGCAATCAAGATGTAATCTACTTATCCTAATCTAAGCCAGATTCGATTTAGTGAGTAGTGACCTAATCTAGGTGAAAATGAAATACTAAAACAGAGTGCTAAAAATGAGATATGAAAATAAAATGTAAAAACAGGGCATTAAAAATAAAGCAATAGCAAAACAGAATGAAGTGCAAAACCGAATTTCAACCTAAAAGCAGGGTATTAAAATTCACAAAAATTCAATAGAGGAAAAGGGGTTCTCGAGGTTAAGGATCAATGATTAGGGTATTCCTAGGGGTTCCAGATTTGTTTATCAACCTATTTAGATGACCTCTAAGCAAGGAATCACAAAGTAATCACATTCGCTCTCGCGCAATGGGACCTCTCCTAAAAGACAACCTGACTTGACTCTCGCCCAACGATTGGAAATTCAAGAGGCTTTAAGTATGGACCTTACAGAGCCTAATAACACCCTAGACAATCAATCTCTTGAGCTAGGAGATGTTATCTCAACTTAAGCATGTTCAAGTGATTCCCCAAACGCCTCTCGGGGGGGGGGGGGGGGGGGGGGGGGATTCACCAAGAGATCGAATTTCAATTGATGAGAAAGAAACAAGCATTAAGAACACTTAAATTAAAGTGATCTAAGACCTTAATCAAACATAAACAAATCTCGAAATCTCTAAGTTTTCTCGTAATCTCAGCCTTTCCTCACGAACCCTAGACTAACTTACTCAGAATTCATGAAATAAAACATAAACTCAAAATCGAAATCTAATTGCATAAACTTAAAGATAAAATCGTAAATTGCTTTAAGAGAGAGAGATCGAAAATTGCTAGAAAAGATTGTATATTAAAAGTGGAAATTCTACTACAATTTATAGATCAACAAAGATCTTTAAGTCTTTAAGTAAAAAGGAAAATTACTTAGAAAGTAAAAAAGGAAAATTGCTTAAAGAGAAGAAAGGAAAATTCCCGAGAAGAGAAATGGAAAATTCCTTGAAAAGAAAAATGGAAAGTTCCTTAGAAAGAAGAAATGGAAAATTCCTTAGAAAGAAAAATGGAAAAAGACCTAAAATAGTTGGACTTTTACCTTTTCACATAAAGAGGTACCATTGGACCCTTTTTATAAAAAACCCAAAAGAAAAGTCAACTCTGTCAAAAGTCAACGTTCTGGTCTGAAAATCCACTCGACCAAGTGTGGTCGAGTGTCATGCTCGAGTGTCATGGGTATATGCCAAATCTTCTAGATCACATCCTGAACTTCAACTTTAGGCCAGCCGATTATTCATTGGTCTTCTTGTAGTCCGAAATTCTTCATGAAATGCTCCAAAAAGAGCCTAAAAATACCCTTTATGCAATGTGTGCAATGCCCAACACTAAGTATGCAAATTATGCCTAAAAGAACCTAAAACTATGATAATAATGCAAGTACGAATGCAAAACATGCTAAATAATGGCCCTAAAATGTGGTAAAATGCAGACACATCAAGGAATCGGTCGATGGATCGAGCCCAGTTTTCCTTATCTAAATTAGCGATCGATCGATCTAGGTGTTGATCGATCGATCGTTCTGCTCATTGTGGAAGAATCCAAAGTCAAGCTCCACTCTTGCTCAGCGTGTAGAATCAAAAGTATCCTTGCGTTTTGTACCTGAAAAGAGTCTAAAAACATGACAAAAACTAAAGAAAACATGTGAATTAGTAAGTTATAAGTTGGTATATACAAGGTATATCAAACGCCTTAACAGCTACTCTATGGAAAGTCTTGCCATTTGCTAGTAGAACTCGAGTACAAGTCGATTTGGGCGACCAAGCTTCTGAACTTCGACCTCAAGGCAGCCCAAGAAAAAAGAGAAATGGATCTGCATGAACTAGAGGAGATCAGACTTGAGGCATACAAGGATCGCACCAAGGCAGCTCATGATAAGAAGATTCAGTCTAAGACAATCAGAGCCGATGATCTAGTGCTTCTCTTTAACTCTAGGCTAAAGTTGTTTCCGGGTAAACTCAGATCAAAGTGGTAGGGTCTGTTTAAGGTACTGCAAGTTCTGCCATATGGAGCAGTTATCTTGACCAACAACAAAGGAGAAGAGTTTATAGTGAATGGTCACAGGGTTAAGCCATACTTGGCTAACTGCACGATTCCCGAGGGAACTTTGGTTCATCTCGATGAGCCACCTCATCTCCAATGAATATGAGGGAGTCAAGCTCGAGACTATAAACGAGTGCAGTTGGGAGGTAATCCCAAAGGTACCCTCTGCATTTAATTTCTTTTGGTAATCTTATAGTTTTTGTCTTTAATTGCATTTATTTCATCTTACATGCACTTGAAGGGTTTTTGTACGTTTTGCAGGAAGTGGGGCCAAAGATAGGACATGAGAGGCTAGAACTGACATGATGGGACAACACTCGACCACGCCTGCTCGAGTGTCCCACCTCCTTATCAATTTCGGGGTCTGCGCACCTGTAACTGCCAAAAGCTGAAAAAGGGGTCAAATCTTTCTTTAATGCATTATCTTTTATATTTAATTTAAAAGATTTTATTTGATCCTCATTTAAATTTCAAATTTGAAAAAGATTCCCCATATCTTTCCTCCTCTATATAAAGAGGAGGACCCTCTCTATTCTCATTCACACAAATTCCATTCTCTCACTAAAAAACTCTATCTAGTTTTTCTCTCTTTTGCAAAAGTCTTCTTGTGAGTCAAGTGTAGAAGGTCTCAAGGTTCTCGTTTGGCCAACCGCTGCTCGTCCTTCCGCACAACCGTGGCACTCGACCCTCTGCTGGAGTGTCAACTTAGAGTGACATATCTCCTTTCCTTTTCCGGCGAATCAACACCATGTCTAAATGAAAAGCTAACCATGCTAGTCTTCTCCGACTCAGGGCCAAGAACAACGCCTGGTTCATAAACTAGCCTCAACAAGGGGAGTCTTCCAGGAGCAAACCCAAACCTAACAAAGGAACGAAGAAGGTTTATGATCTGAACAGAGAGTGAGTCGGATGAGGAGATGGAATACATGGATGAAGATGATCCAGAGCTGGGACATGCAGAGGGTGCAGAGGAGGACATGGAAGCTGATCTCGTGGAAAAGACACTCCAAGAAGCTGGGTATGGAGACAAAGAAGCTGAGGAAGTAAGGGAGATCATTTTGGCTGGAATGATGGAGAAAGAGATGAAGAAGAAGCACAACGCAGAAAGAGCCCTCAACGATCTGCGAAGAATAGATTTCGTAGGGACCCGCTATCCATGCAAGGAGGCATTAACTGCAATGAGATTGACTAGGGACGTGGATCTGATGCTACAGAAGTGTGGGCTGTCCACATTTGTGTCTCATCCGGAACGTGCCTACAAGGAGGAAACCATGCAATTCCAAGCCACAGTCCAGATTGTTCTCTATGATGCAGATAATGTGGATCTTCAGGAGAAAAAAGGTGGCGGGTACCTCATCTTCACAATAGAGGGGCGGGACTACCATTTTACTTTCAGAGCACTCCGAGATTTGTTCTGGTTCCTAAGAGCCGAGTATGAGAATTATGGGCCGAATTTTGACAGAGCCGAACTGGATGATCTATGGCGCTCTATAGCCTCAAGAAGGGGCAGATTTTCGTTATCACGGTCAAAAGCATCTCTGATTTGGAACCCAGCTTTGAGGTATTTTCGCATGATCCTAGCAAATACTTTGTTCTCCCGCTTTACCACATGCACTATCAATCTTGGAGAGATGGAAATGCTGGTGACCGCACTTAAAGATATAGTTGGAACAAGGAGTGATGTATCCCCGATTGTTGGAGACAGAAACGAAGCAGGTTTAACAATCCAATTTGCCAATCAGCTTGTTACATACCGCGATTGGGCAAGGGATAAAAGGACTGGTGGATGTGATGGCAAAATCACCATTGGAGGTCTCGTTACTTGCATTCTGGAAAGATGTAGAGTACCCATTAATGAAGAAGAGTAGGTAGAACCTCGGTACATGGACATCGATCATTTAAGGAGATGTCTGTTCTTATCCACCGCAGTGGTGCAAGGTAAGCATGTATACTCCTTTCATCATCTAATTAGGGCAAATGCTTTTCTACTTTTGCCAAACAGGGAGTACACATCGATAAGGATGGGGCGGAACACAGACTTCAACCCACCATTGGAGGCCCTATATGATCCCAACAGTCCTCCACCACCATCATCATCTACCTACAGTGACGAGGTAGATCCCGAGGCATACTGCTTCGAAGAATTCACTCTGCCACCATGACAGGGAGCCCCGATTAAAGAAGCCTATAAGCACATTGGCCTGCTGGAGAAGATGAACAAGTGGCTCATGAAGAAGGTCAAAAAGCTGGTTGCTAGTGATGAGGCTAGGAGACAAGAGAATACGGAGCTCAACAGGAGGATAGCTGTTTTGGAAAAGGATAAAGGGCAGTCATTAGGTCCAATTCGTCCAAGGCGTGCTTCTGTGTCCATGGATCGTGAAAGGCAGCAACAACCAACACCAGCTAGGCACTCTGCAAACATCGTAGCATTCTCGTACAGGAGGCCACTAAACGTAGAAGCTGCAAGCTCGAGCCAAGCACTCGAGCAACACCAGGTCGAGCGTCAGCCACAACACTCGACCGGAACGCTCGACCGCGGTGAGCTCAAGCGTCAGCAAGAAGCTAGCGACTACATGGCAACTATGCGGGACAAGGTAGCTAACTACTGGAACCTCTGAGAGGTACATAATTTCTTCCCTTCATTGTATATACCATTATATATTTTCTTTTGACTTGCTGGTCTAGGATCCTCTTTCGGGCTTTTATACACACAAGAGACTGTGTGATTTAAGTTTGGGGGAGGGTTCTAGAGGACATTTGACTTTCTTTTCTGTGATTCTTAGTTTTGATTTTTCGCATTTCATCATCTGTGTAACATTTAATGCATAGAAAAACCAAAAAGATTTTTTTAGCATATTTGTTCATGTGCATTTTATTTAAGGCATAGAAAACCCATTAAAATTTGAAAAACCATGAAAAAGCAGTCAAAAACAGAGTGTTCATGTAGCTGCATTGCATTCATATAGGATTAAGTTTAGAGTTTTGGGAATCATCTTGCTAATGATAGACAAACTTGCTAGGTTGATTGGCTAGTAACCATAGTGACTCTTGGACTTGCGTTCTTCCCTCTTGAACACTGATTGGTATATCGCTGACCTTATAAACCGGTGCTTATGTTGTGTCTCAAAAAGGACCAGATTTGTTGCCTCAAAATCGAATTTCATTTTTGCCAAATTAGGGGCTTGAGATACATTGCATAAGATCCGTCCTTAGGTTCAGCTAGCTAAGTAGAAAGAAAAGCATAAGATAAATATAGAATCACCCTTCTTACAACTCAGCTCAAATAATATGGTCTAAGATGAACGGGGACTGTGCGTAAACCCGTACCTTATTGTGTTCATCGATGAAACCAGTCTGATGTTGTCTAAGATGAACATGGACTCTGCGTAAACCCGTACTTTTTCGTGTCTCATTGATAAAGCTAATACATTGATGCCTAAGGTGAATCAGGACTGTGCGTAAACACGTACTTTTTTGTGTCTCATTGATAAAGCTGGAGCAAATAAGTACAAGTTTGAGCAAAGGTAGGAGTTGAAAATAAAAAGTGATCTAAATGCTGAATTAATGGTGTCTTGCTGAGTTTGAGGAAGTTGAATCCCAAGGTCTTTGATCGATAGCCCCTCTTGTGGTCTGCACTTATAAGAAATAGGTTTCAAATCTAAGTTTCTTAGAGTCAAGCTAAGTACTAGGGAGTACTCGGTTATTATGCTAAGCCTTGATGTAAGTAGATTGTGGTTTTTACAATGGAATGGGGGTTCACTTGTGGATTACGATTTTCAGCTTGATGAGTTGTTTGTTTGACGTAGGATGTTCCCATTGTCAGCAACCTCTCTCTCTTCTTAGCTCTATGCATTTGCTTGAGGGCATGCAAAGACTAAGTTTGGGGGAGTTGATGTGTCTGCATTTTAACATGTTTTAGGGGTCGAGCATCACTGGTCGAGTGGAATTTCGGACTTGAGCGTTGACTTTTTGGTCAAAGTTTACTTTTTAATTTTTTGGAAAAGAAAACCTATAAATACCCCCCTTATGTAATCAAGCAAACCCTAGAACGTTTTAGCCTCTTTTCTTTAAGCAAAAAGACTTTTCTCCTTTTTCCTTTGTAATTTCCTTTTCATTGAATCTTAGATCCTTGTTGATCTTTGGAGAATTCGATTTTCTGCTTTCGATCATTGTTGTTCATCTCTGTTTGATCTTTCTGATTATGTTAACGGTTTACAATTATGAGTTTATGTTCTTCATTATGAATATTGAGTAGATAAATTAGGGTTCTTGAGGAGATGGTGAGATTAAGGTAGATTTAGGCAATTCCAGACTTGTTTAGGGTTGAATAGGCTTAGATCTCTTCAGTCTAAGTGTCCTTAATGCTTATTTCTTTCTGATCAATTGAAATCTGATGGTTTGGTGTTTCCCACCCAAAAGCTGTTTGTAATAATGCTTGAACGAACTTAGGTTGAGATAATTTCTCCTAGCTCAAGAGATTGACTATCTAGGGTGTTATTAGGCTATGTTAGGTCTGTGTTTAACGCCTCTTGAGCCCTCTAAATCGTTGGTGAGAATAAAGTCTGGTTGGGGTTTGAGAGAGGTCCCATTGCATGAGAATGAATGTGATTGTTGTGATTCCTTGCCTAGAGGTCATCTAAACAGGTTGATAAACAAGTTGGAACACCTAGGAATGCCTCGATAGCTGATCCTTAACCTCAAGAACCCCTTTTCCTTATTTGAATTTTAGACTCTTCTATTGCTCTATTTTTCGCCTAAAATTCTGTTACTGCATTGCTCTGTTTTTCGTGATTGCTCCGTTTCATTAGTTGCTCTCTTTTCATTCTGTTTTTACGTTCTGCTTTTACTCTGTTTTTACGCTCTCATTTTACTCTGTTTTGCATTCTGTTTTCTTTAAGCTTGATTAGCATAATATCATTCACCGTAATCATTCTGGCTTAGATTAGGTTGAGTAGATTGCATCCAAATTGAATAATTGCTAGCCCAGTTGGATTGACACCTTATTGTATTGCGATTGATTACATAACAGTAGGTTATTTAATCAGCCTAAAAAGCTTGTTATCATTGTACTACGTCAATATTGTCAATGATTTTATCTTCCGGGATGCAGCTCGCTTGATCTGGCCATATTAGCTTTAGCATAAACTATTTCATTTACTCACCATCGTTTTCATGACAAATTTAAGTTGTACATTACAAAGACTATCCCAAGCAAAATGTATGATAGTTTCGAGTTTCATTACCTTGGCAATCAGAACAAAAACACGTTAGTAGTCCCTTCTAGAAGCTTTCCCATTGTAAACAAGTCAAAAACAAAATGTCAGGGGAAAGCACCAACAACGTCCCAACAATTTTGATAAAACATAGGATTAAACCCATATGCCTAATTGAACTTTCGAGTTCAACAACAGTAAAATATTTCTCAAGAAACACATATTCTCTCTACTAAGGCTCGTAAAACCAACGTGTGGCAGCTTCTCGAAAATCTTCACAACATCATCTAACTAGTATAATAGCGAGATGATGCTTACTTTAGTTTTGGCGGTTCCCAAAAATAATCCTCTAGCCAAAGCTTAGAGACTTACTCTTGAACCTCTTAAGTCTCCAAGTTTCTCGCTCGAGCACGCCACCAAAAGTATCTTTGTTAATCGTTCTTGGAGAACTTGGGATTCCGAGATACTTCCCCAACTTCTTAGTAACCTTAATACTGCTCTCTCTAATTATAAAGTCCGATAAACCTCTATTCACATGATTAGAGATAAAAAAATTTATTTTCTCCAAACTAACTTTTCGCGAACGCCTCAGAAAACACTCATTCGCAACTTGTATTATCCGTATTTGATGACTGAAGCTTGCACATAGTGAATAGGGTCACCAATAAAGCAACTATGTGATAGATGTGGCTCCCTCTCAATAGTTTACTTGGTTTATATGCTTTGTCTCCTCATGGAGAGTACACAGATATACAGACAATCAATATCCCCGTTGTAGCCTTCGTAGTGGCTTAAAACCCCTTGTCTTTTCTTTTCCCCATTCAATAGTAGAAGGTCATTGTTAGGCCAGATACACAGCTCATGATCCAATTGACCCACGATTCACTATGCTGCACGACCTGAAAAGTATCTTTAGTGAAGTCAAAATAAATACGATCATATGGTTTTTCGAGGTCTAACTTCAATAACATCTAACCTCTGTGATTTTTCTTCACCTCATAATATGAAGTGCTTTTTGTACTACGTCAATATTGTCCACGCTTTATCTTACAGGATACAGCTGGCTTGATCTGGCCATATTAGCTTTACCATAAACTATTTCAATTAGCTTACCATTGTTTTCATGATAAATTTAAGTTGTACATTACAAAGTCTAACTAAGGAAAATGTATGAAAGTTTCGAATTTCATTACCTTGGCAATCAGAACCAAAAACACGTTAATAGTCCATTCTAGAAGCTTTCCCATTGTAAACAAGTCTAAAACAAAATGTCAGACGAAATCCCCAACAACGTCCCAACAATTTTAATAAAATATAGGATTAAACCCATATGCCTAATTGAACTTTCCAGTTCAACAACAGTAAAATATTTCTCAAGAAAACACATGTTCTCTCTACTAAGGCTCGTAAAACCAACGTGTGGCAGCTTCTCGAAAACATTCACAACATCATCCAACTAGTATAATAGCAAGATGATGCTTCGTTTAGTTTTTGTGGGCGCCAAATCTAATCCTCTTTATAAAACTTAGAGAGTTACTCTTGAACCTGTTAAGTCTCCAGGTTGCTCGCTCGAGCACACCACCAAAAGTATCTTTGTTAATCGGTTTTGAAGAACTTGAGATTCCGAGAAACTTCCCCAACTTCTTAGTAACCTTAATATTGCTCTCTCTACTTATAAACTCCGATAAACCTCTATTCACATTATTAGAGATAAAAAATTTTGATTTCTCCAAACTAACTTTTCGGCAACGCCTCATAAAACATTCATGCGCACCTTGTATTATCTGAATTTGATGACTGAAGCTTGCACATAGTGAATAAGGTCACTAAAAAAGCAACTATGTTATTGATGTGGCTCCTTCACAATAGTTTACTTGGTATATATGCTTTGTTTGCACCTGGTCGATCAATAAATTGATATGGTCTCCTAATGGAGAGGACACATACATATAGAGAATCAATATCCATGTTGTAGCCTTCGTAGTGGCTTCAAACCCCTTGTCTGTTCTTTTCCCCATTCCATTAGTAGAAGATCATTGTTAGGTCAGACACACAGCTCATGATCCAATTGACCCATGATTCACTATATTGCACGACCTGAAAAGTATCTTTAGTGAAGTTCCAATAAATACGATCATATGGTTTCTCGAGGTCTAACGTTAATAACATCTAACCTCTGTGATTTTTCTTCACCTCATAATATGAAGTGCTTTTTGTACTACGTCAATATTGTCCACGCTTTATCTTCCAGGATACAACTCGCTTGATCTGGCCATATTAGCTTTAGCACAAACTATTTCAATTGGCTCACCATTGTTTTCATGATAAATTTAAGTTGTACATTACAAAGACTAACCAAGCGAAATGTATGATAGTTTCGAGTTTCATTACCTTGGCAATCAGAACAAAATACACGTCAGGAGTCCCTTCTAGAAGCTTTCCCATAGTAAACAAGTCATAAACAAAATGTGAGACCAAATCACCAAAAATGTCCCAACAATTTTGAAAAAATATAGGATTAAACCCATACGCCTAATTAAACTTTCCAGTTCAACAACAGTAAAATATTTCTCAAGGAAACACATATTCTCTCTGCTAAGGCTCGTAAAACCAACGTGTGGCAGCTTCTCGAAAACGTTCACAACATCATCCAATTAGTATAATAGCGAGATGATGCTTCCTTTAGTTTTGGCAGGTCCCAAATCTAATCCTCCCAATAAAGTTTAGAGACTTGCTCTTGAACGTGTTAAGTCTCCAGGTTGCTCGCTCGAGCACCCCACCAAAAGTATCTTGGTAAATCGGTTTTGCAGAACTTGGGATTCCGAGATACTTCCCCAACTTCTTAGTAACCTTAATACTGCTCTCTCTACTTATAAACTCCGATAAACCTCTATTCACATTATTAGAGATAAAAAAATTTGATTTCTCTAAACTAACTTTTCGCCAATGCCTCAGAAAATACTCATGCACACCTTGTATTATCCGAATTTGATGACTGAAGATTGCACATCGTGAATAGGGTCACCAAAAAAGCAACTATGTGATAGATGTGGCTCCCTCTCAATAGTTTACACGGTTTATATGCTTTGTCTGCACCTGGTCGATCAATCAAATGATATGTTCTCCTCATGGAGAGTACACAGACATACAGAAAATCAATATCCCCGTTGTAGCCTTCGTACTGGCTTAAAACCCCTTGTCTTTTATTTTCCCCATTCCACAGTAGAAGATCATTGTTAGGCTAGACACACAGCTCATTATCCAATTGACCCACGATTCACTATATTGCACGACCTGAAAAGTATCTTTCGTGAATTCCCAATAAATACGATCATATGGTTTCTCGAGGTCTAACTTTAATAACATCTAACCTCTGTTATTTTTGTTCACCTCATAATATGAAGTGCTTCTTGTACTACGTCAATATTGTCCACGCTTTATCTTCCGGGATGCAGCTCGCTTGATCTGGCCATATTAGCTTTAGCATAGACTATTTCAATTAGCTCACCATTGTTTTCATGATAAATTTAAGTTGTACATTACAAAGACTAACTAAGGAAAATGTATGATAGTTTCGAATTTCATTACCTTGGCAATCAGAACCAAAAACACGTTAGTAGTCCATTCTAGAAGCTTTCCCATTGTAAACAAGTCTAAAACAAAATGTCAGACGAAATCCCCAACAACGTCCCAACAATTTTAATAAAACATAAGATTAAACCCATATGCCTAATTGAACTTTCCAGTTCAACAACGGGAAAAGATTTCTCAAGAAAACACATATTCTCTCTACTAAGGCTTGTAAAACAAACGTGTGGCAGCTTCTCGAAAACCTTCACAACATCATCCAACTAGTATAATAGCAAGATGATGCTTCATTTAGTTTTTGCGGGCCCCAAATCTAATCCTCCTGATAAAACTTAGAGACTTACTCTTGAACCTGTTAAGTCTCCAGGTTGCTCGCTCGAGCACACCACCAAAAGTATCTTTGTTAATCGGTTTTGAAGAACTTGGGATTCCGAGTTACTTCCCCAACTTCTTAGTAACCTTAATATTGCTCTCTTTACTTATAAACTCCGATAAACCTCTATTCACATTATTAGAGATAAAAAATTTTGATTTCTCCAAACTAACTTTTCGGCAACGCCTCATAAAACATTCATGCGCACCTTGTATTATCCGAATTTGATGACTGAAGCTTGCACATAGTGAATAAGGTCACCAAAAAAGCAACTATGTTATTGATGTGGCTCCTTCACATTAGTTTACTTGGTATATATGCTTTGTTTGCACCTGGTCGATCAATAAATTGATATGGTCTCCTAATGGAGAGGACACATACATATAGAGAATTAATATCCATGTTGTAGCCTTCGTAGTGGCTTAAAACCCCTTGTCTTTCTTTTCCCCATTCCATAGTGGAAGATCATTGTTACGCCAGACACACAGCTCATGATCCAATTGACCCACGATTCACTATACTGCATGACCTTAAAAGTATCTTTAGTGAAGTCCCAATCAATATGATCATATGGTTGCTTGAGGTTTAACTTCAATAACATCTAACCTCTGTGATTTTTGTTCACCTCATAATATGAAGTGCTTCTTGTACTACGTCAATATTGTCCACGCTTTATCTTCCGCGATACAGCTCGCTTGATCTGGCCATATTAGCTTTACAATAAACTATTTCAATTGGCTCACTATTGTTTTCATGATAAATTTAAGTTGTACATTACAAAGACTAACCAAGCGAAATGTATGAGTGTTTCGAGTTTCATTACCTTGGCAATCAGAACAAAATACACGTTAGGAGTCCCTTCTAGAAGCTTTCCCCTAGTAAAAAAGTCAGAAACGAAATGTGAGACCAAATCACCAAAAATGTCCCAACAATTTTGAAAAAATAGGATTAAACCCATACGCCTAATTGAACTTTCCAGTTCAACAACAGTAAAAGATTTCTCAAGGAAACATATATTCTCTCTGCTAAGGCTCGTAAAACCAACGTGTGGCAGCTTCTCGAAAACGTTCACAACATCATCCAATTAGTATAATAGCGAGATGATGCTTCCTTTAGTTTTGGCAGGTCCCAAATGTAATCCTCCCAATAAAGTTTAGAGACTTGCTCTTGAATGTGTTAACTCTCCAGGTTGCTCGCTCGAGCACCCCACCAAAAGTATCTTGGTAAATCGGTTTTGCAGAACTTGGGATTCCGAGATACTTACCCAACTTCTTAGTAACCTTAATACTGCTCTCTCTACTTATAAACTCCGATAAACCTCTATTCACATTATTAGAGATAAAAAAACTTTTGATTTCGCCAAACTAACTTTTTGGCAACGCCTCATAAAACATTCATGCGCACCTTGTGTTATCCGAATTTGATGACTGAAGCTTGCACATAGTGAATAAGGTCACCAAAAAAGCAACTATGTTATTGATGTGGCTCCTTCACAATAGTTTACTTAGTATATATGCTTTGTTTGCACCTAGTCGATCAATAAATTGATATGGTCTCCTAATTGAGAGGACACATACATATAGAGAATCAATATCCATGTTGTAGCCTTCGTAGTGGCTTAAAACCCCTTGTCTTTCTTTTCCCCATTCCATAGTGGAAGATCATTGTTACGCTTGACACACAGCTCATGATCCAATTGACCCACGATTCACTATACTGCATGATCTGAAAAGTTTCTTTAGTGAAGTCCCAATCAATATGATCATATGGTTTCTCGAGGTTTAACTTCAATAACATCTAACCTCTGTGATTTTTGTTCACCTCATAATATGAAGTGCTTCTTGTACTACGTCAATATTGTCCATGCTTTATCTTCCGCGATACAACTCGCTTGATGTGGCCATATTAGCTTTACAATAAACTATTTCAATTGGCTCACCATTGTTTTGTTGATAAATTTAAGTTGTACATTACAAAGACTAACCAAGCGAAATGTATGATAGTTTCGAGTTTCATTACCTTGGCAATCAGAACCAAAAACACATCAGTAGTCCCTTCTAGAAGCTTTCCCATAGTAAACAACTCAGAAACAAAATGTGAGACCAAATCATCAACAACGTCCCAACAATTTTGATAAAACATTCGATTAAACCCATACGCCTAATTGAACTTTCTAGTTCAACATAAGTAAAAGATTTCTCAAGAAAACACATATTCTCTCTACTAAGGCTTGTAAAACCAACGAGTAGCAGCTTCTCAAAAACCTTCCCAACATCATCCAACTAGTATAATAGCGAGATTATGCTTCCAATAGTTTTTGCAGGTCCCAAATCTATTCCTCCCGACAAAGCTTAGAGACTTACTCTTGAACTTCTTAATTCTCCAGATTGCTCGCTCGAGCACACCACCAAAAGTATCTTTGTTAATCGGTTTTGGAGAACTTGGGATTCCGAGATACTTCCCCAACTTCTTAGTAATCTTAATATTGCTCTCTCTACTTATAAACTCCGATAAACCTCTACTCACATTATCCAAATTTGATGACTGAAGCTTGCACATAGTGAATAAGGTCACCAAAAAAGCAACTATGTTATAGATGTGGCTCCTTCACAATAGTTTACTTGGTATATATGCTTTGTCTGCACCTGGTCGATCAATAAATTGATATGGTCTCCTAATGGAAAACATATAGAGAATCAATATCCAGGTTGTACCCTTCGTAGTGGCTTAAAACCCCTTGTCTTTCTTTTCCCCATTCCATAGTGGAAGATCATTGTTACGCCACACACACAGCTCATGATCCAATTGAACCACGATTCACTATACTGCATGACCTGAAAAGTATCTCTAGTGAAGTTCCAATCAATATGATCATAAGGTTTCTTGATGTCTAACTTCAATAACATCTAACCTCTGTGATTTTTGTTCACCTCATAATATGAAGTGCTTCTTGTACTACGTCAATATTGTCCACACTTTATCTTCCGCGATACAACTCGGTTGATTTGGCTATATTAGTTTTAGCAAAATCTATTTTAATTGGCTCGCCATTGTTTGCATGATAAATTTAAATTGTACATTACAAAGACTAACCAAGCGAAATGTATGATAGTTTTGAATTTCATTACCTTGGCAATCAGAACCAAAAACAAGTCAGTAGTCCCTTCTAGAAGCTTTCCCATTGTAAACAAGTCAAAAACAAAATGTCAGACGAAATCCCCAACAACGTCCCAACAATTTTGATAAAACATAGAATTAAACCCATATGCCTAACTGAACTTTCCTTTTCAACAACGGGAAAAGATTTCTCAAGAAAACACATATTCTCTCTACTAAGACTCGTAAAACCAACGTGTGGCAGCTTCTCGAAAACCTTCACAACATCATCCAACTAGTATAATAGCGAGATGATGCTTCCTTTAGTTTTGGCGGTTCCCAAATCTAATCCTCCCGACAAAGCTTAGAGACTTACTCTTGAACCTGTTAAGTCTCCAGGTTGCTCGCTCGAGCACCCAACCAAAAGTATATTTGTTACTCGTTTTTGGAGAACTTGGGATTCCGAGATACTTCCCCAACTTCTTAGTAACCTTAATATTGTTCTCTCTACTTATAAACTCTGATAAACCTCTATTCACATTGATAGAGATAAAAAATTTTGATTTCTCCAAACTAACTTTTCGCCAACGCCTCAGAAAACACTCATGCGCACCTTGTATTAACCAAATTTGATGACTAAAGCTTGCACATAGTGAATAAGATCAACAAAAAAGCAACTATGTGGTAGAGGTGGCTCCCTCTAGATAGTTTACTCGGTTTATATGCTTTGTGTGCACCAGGTCTATCAATCAAATGAAATGGTCTCTTGATGGAGAGTACACTTACATATAGACAATCAATATCCCTGTGTTAGCCTTGGTAGTGGCTTAAAACCCCTTGTCTTTTCTTTTCCCCATTCCATAGTAGAAGGTCATTATTAGGCTAGACACACAGCTCATGATCCAATTGACCCACGATTCACTATACTGCACGACCTGAAAAGTATCTTTAGTGAAGTCCCAATAAATACGATCATATGGTTTCTCGACGTCTAACTTCAATAACATCTAACCTCTGTGATTTTTGTTCACCTCATAATATGAAGTGCTTCTTGTACTACGTCAATATTGTCCATGCTTTATCTTCCTGGAAGCAACTCGTTTGATCTGGCCATATTAGCTTTACCATTAACTATTTCAATTAGCTCACCATTTTTTCATGATAAATTTAAGTTGTACATTACAAAGACTAACCAAGCGAAATGTATGATAGTTTTGAATTTCATTACCTTGGCAATCAGAACCAAAAACAAGTCAGTAGTCCCTTCTAGAAGCTTTCCCATTGTAAACAAGTCAAAAACAAAATGTCAGACGAAATCCCCAACAACGTCCCAACAATTTTGATAAAACATAGAATTAAACCCATATGCCTAACTGAACTTTCCTTTTCAACAACGGGAAAAGATTTCTCAAGAAAACACATATTCTCTCTACTAAGACTCGTAAAACCAACGTGTGGCAGCTTCTCGAAAACCTTCACAACATCATCCAACTAGTATAATAGCGAGATGATGCTTCCTTTAGTTTTGGTGGTTCCCAAATCTAATCCTCCCGACAAAGCTTAGAGACTTACTCTTGAACCTGTTATGTCTCCAGGTTGCTCGCTCGAGCACCCCACCAAAAGTATATTTGTTACTCATTTTTGGAGAACTTGGGATTCCGAGATACTTCCCCACCTTCTTAGTAACCTTAATATTGTTCTCTCTACTTATAAACTCCGATAAACCTCTATTCACATTGATAGAGATAAAGAATTTTGATTTCTCCAAACCAACTTTTCGCCAACGCCTCAGAAAACACTCATGCGCACCTTGTATTAACCAAATTTGATGACTAAAGCTTGCACATAGTGAATAAGATCAACAAAAAAGCAACTATGTGGTAGAGGTGGCTCCCTCTCAATAGTTTACTCGGTTTATATGCTTTGTCTGCACCAGGTCTATCAATCAAATGAAATGGTCTCTTGATGGAGAGTACACTTACATATAGACAATCAATATCCATGTTGTAGCCTTCGTAGTGGCTTAAAACCCCTTGTCTTTTCTTTTCCCCATTCCATAGTAGAAGGTCATTATTAGGCTAGACACACAGCTCATGATCCAATTGACCCACGATTCACTATACTGCACGACCTGAAAAGTATCTTTAGAGATGTCCCAATAAATACGATCATATGGTTTCTCGACGTCTAACTTCAAAACATCTAACCTCTGTGATTTTTGTTCACCTCATAATATGAAGTGCTTCTTGTACTATGTCAATATTGTCCACGCTATATATGTCAATATGACACTCGAGCGGGTGGTGCTCGAGTGTAGTGATCGAGTGTTTCTTGGTTCTGCTAGAGCTTTCTGGAAACAGGAGGAAAATCAACGTGCTCGAGTTGTGTTGGTCGAGCTTGTTGATCGAGTGTACCTGAAAACAAAGAGAAAACCAGAAACGATTTTAGAATAATAGGATAATAAAACTTAGTCTCAGAAAAGTGATTTTCCTAATTGTAGCTAACTAATCCCAGTTGGCAACGGCGCCAATTTGATAAACATGTTTTTACGGTGTTTTCTCAAATACCAAACTGTTTATGTAATCAATTGCAGTACAGTATGGTGTCAATCCACTGGGAGAGTAACTAGCAATCAAGATATAATCTACTTATTCTAATCTAAGCCAGATTCGATTTTAGCAAGTGGTTTTATCTATCCTAGGTGACAACAAAATCTTTAAACAAAATGCTAAAAACGAAACACAGTATTAAAATGTAAAACAGAGCATTAAAAGTAAAGCAATAATGAAACTAATAAAGTGCAACACGAAATCTCAACCTAAAGCAGAGTATTAAAATCACGAAAATTCAATAAGGGAAAACGGGTTCTCGAGGATTAGGATCAATGATTAGGGTATTCCTAGGGGTTCTAGACTTATCTATCAACCTATTTAGATGACCTCTAAGCAAGGAATCACAAAGTAATCACATTCGCTCTCGCGCAATGGGATCTCTCCTAAAAGACAACCTGACTTGACTCTCGCCCAACGATTGGAAATTAAAGAGGCCTTAAGTATGGACCTTACAAAGCCTAATAACACCCTAGACAATCAATCTCTTGAGCTAGGAAGATGCTATCTTAATTTAAGCATGTTCAAGTGATTCCCCAAACGCCTCTCGGGGGGGATTCACCAAGAGATCGAATTTCAATTGATCAGAAAGAAACAAGCATTAAGAACACTTAAACTAAAGAGATCTAAGACCTTATTTAAACATAGACAAATCTAGAAATCCCTAAGTTTTCCCCTAATCTCACCCTTTCCTCAAGAAACCTAGACTAACTTACTCAGAATTCATGAAATAAAATAAAGACTTAAAATCGAAATCTAATTGCATAAAACTTAAAGCTAAAAAATCGTAAATGCCTTAGTAAAAATATGAGACTCGAAAATTGCTAGAAAATATTGTATATTTGAAAGTAGAAATTCTAGTACAATTTATAGACCAAAAGATCTTAAAGAAAAAAGGAAAAATACTTAAAGAGAAAAAGGGAAAAATTCCCTTGAAAGAAAAATGGGAATTTCCTTTTAAAAGTTAAAAGGAAATTTCCCTAAGAAAGAAAAATAGAAAAGAACTAAAAGATAATTGGGCTTTGCACAAAGGGGCTTTTGATGGGCCTTTTTCGCAGAGAAGCCCAAAGATTCAATCTTCGTCTAAAGTCTCGGTTCTGGTTCGTAAAGGCACTCGACCAAATGATGGTCGAGTGTCATGCTCGAGTGTCGGAGACTCGAGTGACAAATCTTCTAGTTTGCATCTTGAACTTCAACCTTAGACCAGTCGATTCCTCATTGGTCTTCTTGTACTCCGAAATACTTCGTGATAAGCTCCAAAAAGTACCTAAAAGTCCCTTTTATGCAATGTATGCAATGCCCGATACTAATAATGCAAATTATGCTAAAAGGAACCTAAAACAATGATAATAATGCAAGTATGAATGCAAAACATGCTAAATAATGGTCCTAAAATGTGGTAAAATGCAGACACATCAACTCCCCCAAACTTAGTCTTTGCTTGCCCTCAAGCAAATGTGCACCGAGCTAAGAAGGAAGAGAAGTTGCTAACAATGGGAACATCTTACTTAAACAAATGACCTGCCAAAATCGAAAAAACTGTAACCCACAAGTGAAACCTTATTCTTTTGTAAGAACCACAATTTACTTTCATCAAGGCTTAGCATCAAGACCGATTATTCCCTAACACTTAGTTGGTCTCTTAAGAAATTCAGATTCGAAACCTATTTCTTTCAAGTGCAGTCCGCAAAAGGGGCTATTAATCAAAGACTTTGGGATACAACTTCCTCAAATTCAGCTAGTCACTAATGGTTTAAGCATTTTCGATCACTTCTTAACTCTTTACTCGTTTTTATTGGCTTTAGCTTATCAATGAAGCACGAAAAAGTACGGGTTTACGCACAGTCCCGGTTCACCTTAGGCATCGATGTATTAGCTTTATCAATGAGACGCGAAAAAGTACGGGTTTACGCACAGTCCCGGTTCATTTTAGGCGATATCGAAATGGTTTTATTGATGAACACAAGAAGGTACGGGTTTACGCACAATCCCCGTTCATTTTAGACCATATATTTTGAGCCGAGTTTTGAGAAGGATGATTCTATATTCACCTCATGCTTTTCTTTTTACTTAGCTAGCTGAACCTAAGGAAGGATCTTATGCAATGTATCTCAAGCCCCTAATTTGGAAAATAAAATTCGATTATGAGGTAACAAATCAGGTTCTTTTCGAGACACAACCTGAGTATTGGTTTCAAAGGTTAATGATCTACCTATCAGTGTTCAAGAGGGAAAAACGCAAGTCTAAGAGTTCACTATGGTTACTAGCCAATCAACCTAGCAAGTCTACCTATCTAGCAAGATGATTCCCGAAATTCTAGACTCAATCCTATATGAATGCAATACAACTACATGAACACTCTGTTTTTGACTTATGCATTTTCGAGTTTTTCAATTTTTTTTGGTTTTTCTATGCCTTAGATGTGATGCAATATGATCAAATGCAAGAATAAAAACTAAGAACCACAGAAAACAAAGTCAAATATCCTCTAGAACCCTCCCCCAAACTTAAATCACACAGTCCCTTGTGTGTATAAAAGTCCGAAAGAGGATCCTAGACCAGCAAGTCAAGTGAAAAATATGCAAAAGCAAGCTAAGTAAAAGAAATGTAAGAGCAAGTCAATTGAAAAATATGCAATGGTATTTATAATGAAAGGAAGGGGTTTTGGTACCTCTTAATGATTCCAGTAATCGGATGCCACATTTCGCATGAGCTCCATGTAGTAGTCATTATGCCTTTGACGCTCG
The DNA here is from genome assembly GCA_023374145.1 of Lepidium sativum. Lineage (NCBI taxonomy): Eukaryota > Viridiplantae > Streptophyta > Magnoliopsida > Brassicales > Brassicaceae > Lepidium > Lepidium sativum. The sequence continues at coordinate 22,650 of JAKUCM010006483.1, forward strand.
AGCTCAGCTTGCTCGAGCGTGTCTGTCGAGTGTTCGGAATGCTCGACTGATTGGTGCTCGAGCGGTTGGCTCGAGCTTGTTCCTGCTGCATCAAATGGTCTTCTGTATGAGAAGGCTGCTGGGTTGGCTGAGGAACGTCTAGCTGGTGCTGGTTGGTGTTGCCTTTCACGATCCGTGGATATGGAGGCTCTTCTTGGGCGAATAGTTGGTGGTGGTGGTGGTGGTCCGCTGTTCCTTTCTAGAGCTGCCACTCTCCTACTTAGATCATCGTTTTCTTGCCTTCTAGCCTCGTCGCTAGCAGTCAGCTTCTTCACCTTTTTCATCAACCATTTGTTCATTTTCTGCAACAAGCCTATGTGCTTGTGTGCTTCTCGGATTGGTTCTCCTTGACGAGGTGGCATCGTGTATTCTTCAAAACAATATGCCTCGGGATCCACCTCATCGCTGTTTGTTGGTGATGAACTCTGCTGAGGTTCATTGGGATCGTACAAGGCTTCTAGAGGTGGGTTGAAATCCGTGTTTCTCCCCATTCTTATTGTCGTGTACTCCCTGTTTGGCAAAAGCAGAAAAGCGTTTGGTCTAAGTAAATGATGGAAAGAGTAAAGGAGCTTACCTCGAACTTCCATTGTGGCCAAGAATTGACTCCTCCTTAAATGATCGATGTTCATGAACCGAGGGTCAGCCCATTGTGTCTCATCGATTGGCACATTGCACCTTTCTAGAATGCATGTGATAAGTCCGCCAATTGTGATCTTTCCATCACGTCCTCCAGTTTTGTTATCCCTTGCCCAATCTCGGTATGTGACTAATTGGTTGGCAAACTGGATGGTTAATCCAGCATTGTTTCGATCTCCAATAATCGGGGATCCGTCACTCTTTTGACCAACAATGTCTTTAAGGGCAGTCACCAACATCTCCATTTCTCCTAGGTTAATGGTTCCAGTAGTAAAACGTGAGAAAAATGTATTTGCTAGGATTGTTCGAAAATACCTCAATGCCGGGGTTTCGGATCAGTGATGCCTTAGATCGGGAGGATGAGAATCTGCTCCTTGTTGATGCAATCGACCTCCACACATCATCCAACTCAGCTCTATCAAAATCGGGTCCATAATTTTCGGACTCGGCCTTTGGGAACTCGAAGAGGTCCCTAAGTGCTTTGAATGTCATTCGATAGTCCCTTCCTCTTATTGCAAAGAAGATGTAACCGCCACCTTGCTTTTCTTGGAGACTCTCGTTTTCAGCATCGTATAGAACGATTTGAATCGTTGCCAAAAACTGAAGAGTCTCCTCCTTGTAAGCTCTTTGCGGATATTGCACAAATGTGGACAGCCCACAATTTTGCAACATGAGATCCACATCTCTTGTTATCCCCATTGCGGTTAGCGCTTCCTTGCATGGATAGCGGGTACCTAAAAAATCCATCCTCCGCAGATCACCTAGTGCCCTTGCCGAATTATGCCTCTCCTTCATCTCTTTCTCTCTTTTTCCGGCAAGAATTATCTCTCTTGCTTCTGCCGCCTCTCTTTCACCATATCCATCTTCACGGAGTGTTTCAGCAGCAAGGTCTGGGTCCAATTCGTCTTCATCCATGTATTCTCCTCTTTCTTCCGACTCATTCTCAGATTGCACTTCCATCCTCCTCTTTTCTTTTTTGCCGGGTCTGCTTGCGGCCATGGAAGACTCTCCTTGTAAAGGATTGCTTCTGGATCGAGCATTATTTTTGGGTCTGAGGCGGAGGAGGTTGGCTTTGTTGGATTTTCCGTCTGTCATGGTGAAAGTAGGTCGGAGGAAGAGTAAGTTTTCGGACACTCGAACAAGACACTCGAGCAGAGGTGATCGAGTGTAGTGGATGAACAAAAAGAGGGACGATTTGCTTCTGTAAAAGAGAGAACAACTAGAGAGAAATGTTAGAGAGAGAATGTATTTCGTGTGAATGGAAGGAGAGAGGCTCCTCCTCCTTTTATAGAGGAGAAAAAACAAGGGGGAGCCTTTTCAAATTCAAAATTTGAACTTGGATTAAATCAAATCTTTTTGAATTAAATGGAAAAGATATTGCATTAAAGAAAGATTTAACCCATTTTTCGGAGTAAATGTCTCCCCTTTCTCAGCTTTTGGCAGTTATAGGCTTGGAGGTATGTGAATAGGCATGAAGGCGGGACGCTCGAGCCTGACACTCGAGCAGGTTTGGTCGAGTGTCAGTCTGCCAAAAGCTGGCTGATGCTCGAGTGGGACACTCGACCAGGCGTGGTCGAGTGTTGTCCCATCTTGTCGGTTTTGACCCTAATTATCCCATGTGGGCCCTATTTTCCTGCAAAAGAGACCCAAAAAACCTTCCAAGTGCATGTAAGTCGAAATAGATGTATGAAAAAATGATAAAATAGCAAATTTGTAAGTAAATATGCGAAAAGAAAGAAATTGAATGTATATACAGAGGATACCTTTGGGATTGCCTCCCAACTGCGCTTGTTTATAGTCTTAAGCTCGACTTTCCTCCTTTTTATTGGAGAGGAGGTGGTTCATCGAGCAGAACCGAAGTTCCCTCGGGAATCGTGCTTTTTGCCAAGTAAGGCTTTACTCTATGACCGTTTACAGTGAATCCTTCTCCATTGCTGTTGGCTAAAGTGACTGCTCCATAAGGTAAAACTTGTAATACTTTGAACGGACCAGACCACTTTGATCGTAGCTTTCTGGAAATAGCTTGAGTCTTGAGTTAAAGAGTAGCACTTGATCACCAACTTTGATTGTTTTTTGCTGGATCTTTTTGTCATGAGCTGCTTTTGTTCGATCCTTGTATGCTTTTGAGCTGTAATATGCTTCGAGTCTGATTTCTTCGAGTTCATGTAAGTCCATCTGCCTCTTCTCTTGTGCTGTCTTGATATCGAAATTCAAGAGTTTGGTTGCCCAAATCGATTTGTACTCTATCTCAACTGGTAAATGGCAGGATTTTCCATAGAGTAATTGAAAAGGTGTGCGGCCAATAGGTGTTTTGAAAGCAGTCCTATAGGCCCAAAGAGTATCATCCAATTTGGCGGCCCAATCACGTTTGGACAGCCCAACTATCTTCATCAAAATCGATTTGATTTGTCTATTAGAGACTTCAACTTGTCCGCTGGTTTGAGGATGATAAGGAGTTGCCACTTTGTGTTTAACCCCATGTTTCTTAAGCAAATTTTCGAAAACCTTGTTGACAAAATGGGATCCTCCATCGCTAATCACAACTCTTGGCACACCAAATCTGGAAAATATAATGTGTTTGAAAAGTTTAAGTACCACCTTTGCATCGTTTGTAGGAGCTGCAATAGCTTCTACCCATTTAGAGACATAATCCACAGCAACCAAAATGTAACTGTTTCCTAGAGAAGGAGGCTTAAATGGTCCCATGAAATCGATTCCCCAACAGTCAAACACTCTATCTCCAAGATCGGATTCTGCGGCATCTCATTCCTCTTGCTTATACTGCCTATTCTTGGCAGCAATCACATCTGGATATGAACTCTTGGCAGTCTTTAAAAATCGATGGCCACCATAACCCGGATTGAAGGAATTTCTGTGCTGTTTTGAATGCAGCAAAGTGTCCTCCATAAGTAGATCCATGACAATGTTCCAAAATTCCATTGACTTCCTCTTCTGATACACATCTTCTGATAGTCCATCAGATCCTTGCTTGTAGAGATAAGGCTCATCCCAAAAATACTGCCTTACATCCCTAAAAAATTTCTTCCTTTGATGATAATTCAAGGCTTTAGGCAGCTCTCCTCCGACCAAATAGTTTACCAAATCGGCATACCCATGGTAAACATGTTCCCATAAACTTCGATCCGATCGAAAAACGCCTTCTTTGTCTGTGGGTTTGACACTCCGAGCAGGTGGTGCTCGAGTGTCATGGTCGAGTATTCGGTGGAAAAAACTCAACAGCTGCTCTTCAGGCATAGAAATCACTCATTGGAAGGGTTTCTTCAACCTGTATTCTCGATAAGTGATCAGCAACACCGTTTTCAACCCCTGGTTTATCGACTATTTCCATGTCGAATTCTTGTAGCAACAAAATCCCATCTAAGCAGTCTAGGCTTAGCATCCTTCTTTTTCATCAAGTATCTTAGAGCTGCATGATCAGTATGTACAACAACTTTTGATCCAACCAGATAGGACCGGAATTTCTCAAAGGCGAACACAACTGCAAGCAATTCCTTCTCCGTGGTGGCGTATTTCACCTGGGGCTTCGTCTAGTGTTCTACTAGCATAGTAGATCACATTCAGTTTCATTGTCTATCTTCTGTCCCAGAACTGCTCCAACAGCATAGTCACTAGCATCACACATTATCTCAAAAGGGAGATTCCAATCGGGGTGCTTGAACTATTGGTGCTGTTATCAAGGCGTCTTTGAGTTCGAGAAAAGCCTTGAGGCATTCCTCGTCAAAGACGAAATCCGCCTCTTTACAAAGGAGACGAAATCCGC
>JAKUCM010006484.1:0-22339 GCA_023374145.1 Lepidium sativum
GGAGTTTAACACCACATAACCTAAGCAAAGAACACTCGATTCATTCGACGAGAGAGAGACCACCTTATACTTTCCCCAGACTTAACAACTAGTCCATCCTAACTCCAAAATCAGACCCAACAGTTCTAGATCACGACACCAACCTCTTATGAGTCTAATTGTAGCCTTATCCAGAGAATATCGATCAAAAGACAGATGGACTCATTCTCAACACTAAGTACCAACCATACTATGGCTCTTTTCCTCTTATTCCTTTCTTTTCAAACCGATTTCTCCCTACTTTTCTAGGGTATCATTGTAATTTTTTTATCAGCAGTTTTTCCTCTTGCAATTTCAAAGGTGTGTAAGGCGAGTAGCTTCATTGGAGTTTTTCTCAGTAACCAAGTTAGTAAGGTGAAAAGGATTGCATTCTTGGATGTGTCCTCAGGACCGTCCAGTTTACCTTAAAAACAAGCAGTGTCATTGAGAAACTTTTACCCTAGGCTTACTTCGATTCTTGAAATTTAAAGAGCATGAAACTTTGAGAAAAAGAAACCAAACTTTTGGGATGGTTCTTAGAGTGAGACTGATAATCCGATATTTGCCCTATCAGCTGCAGACAAACTCTGCGTATCAGCTACAGCAGCCCGAAATGCTAGGTCGTCAAGTAGATCTTCCTCCGTATATAGGAGTGTGTCTTCTTGGTCATAATCTGCTAGTTCAGCCTCCAGCTCTGCATCCCCATCACTTGGGACCAGAATTGTACCATCTCCAGTCTCATCCACGCCCAGCGTCTTCGCTGGTACCTGGTCAGTAGGCCGTGGCGCTTCAGATGTATCCTTGGTTTGGTCAGAGGTGACCTGCAACACTGCAGGTTCCCCTTCCGCTACTACTGCAAGATCTGAAACTTGTGGTTCTTGAAACAATGGTCTGCGAACATGCCATGAACCAAATACGAAATCCCATGCATTGACATAAAACCAGAATGATGAATAATTTACATCAATGATTTTGCACACAATTTTAAAAATATGTAACGAATACAAACGCACCATCTTTGTCGATTCGTTCTTAGGTTTGGGAGCAGGTAACCCACAGCCACTCTTCTTATCCATATTGCCCACAGACTTTGTTCTCGTCTACTTTGAGTGGCCCATAAAATTCGCACCTTTGAAACTATGTGTTCCTCGGGCTGACCTAGATTTACCATATATATTATGACCAAGGCCTACGTTTTCTGGTTTGGACTTATAGCAACTATTCGTGTCATGGATCATCCGATGACATAGACCACAAAACCTAACAGTCGCCTATATTCAATCAGAATTTTGGTCTCTTTCCCTTCTTCAAATTCCATAACTGAGGAAAAAATAAGTGGTTTCGAGCACGGTACCTCGGCTAATACCATGTCTTTCTTAACATCTATAGAGATGACCACCCCAATTGACTCAGCAATTAACTTATACACTTCGTCTACCCGATATTCAAACGGTAAAGTGAAACGAACCCACAACCTTATCACACTAGGATACTCGGCTCCGGCCATAACTTTCCATGGTGCATAGGCGACCATCCAACCATCAAAGTTAATGGCACCATTGTCCAAAACCTTATCCAAATCTCCTTTCTCATTAAACTCAAACTGAAACCTACCATTTCCTAATTAATCTCCTTTTGGGATGTATACCAACCCTCTTGACAAGAAAGTTAAATCAGGTTAAGTTTGAGGTTGATACCGGATTTTCGAAACAATCGAGAGGAAGTGGTTTTAAAACAAACATCTGACGAATATATGGGTTTTCTAATAGTCAACAATGCTCATCAGAAATCAGATAAATGGTAGCTTAAACCCTTATGAAATGTATCATTCCTCAGAAATCATAGTACCTGAATCGAGAAAAGCTTATCTAAAATAATGTTAGACTCAAAAGCAAAACAAAACAGAGAAACTTCATTAGCAAACAAACGGTTCTTCCCCAGACTTACTTCATACCGTCTCGGTGTGAATATTAGTGAGAAGATGAATGAAAAGAAGCAAAAGAAGTAATTGAAAATTGTTTTGGGATTTTGAAAACGTATCTGGAGGTATGGATCGATCGAGCACCCTTAGATCGATCGACCTATGGAGATTTAGGGATTGAACGAGCTAAGTTCGGCCAACAGATCGTGCGCAAATAGAGGATCGATCAGGCATAATGTCACGGTCAATCGAAGGATCGTGCGCAAACACAACTGGGTTGCTGATCAATCAAGCTGAGTGCTTTGGTCGATCGGTAGATCGTGCGGCTTTCCTCATCCCTTGTTGTACGATCGATCTTCGTGTGGATCGATCACGCCATGCTCTCGTACCACGTTTCCTGAAAATAAAAGATAACTTTGACTTAAAACCAACGAAAAATAAAGCAAAAACTAACTTATTGGTGGGTTGCCTCCCACTCAGCGCTTGTTTAAAGTCAATAGCTTGACTAAGAAAGAAGCTATGGGGAGTTATATCAGTCAAAGAGATGAAATCTTCATTGACTTTGTCGGGGGAACCAAAATATGGTTTAAGGCGCTGTCCATTTACTACAAATTCTTTTCCCTTTTCATTGAGCAGAACCACAGCTCCATACGGTCTGACTTCCTTGATGGTGAAAGGACCGGACCACCTTGACCTAAGCTTTCCAGGTAAAAGTTTTAAACAAGAGTTAAACAAAAGAACTTTATCATTAGGAGCAAAACTCCTTTTAAGGATATGTTTATCATGGACGGCCTTTGTTCGTTCTTTGTAAATTCTCGAGTTGTCATAAGCCAAGTGTCGGATCTCTTCAAGTTCATGCATCTGCAGTGACCGTCTTTCCAAGGCAGATTTGATGTCATAGTTGAGATGTTTGATAGCCCAATAGCCTTGTATTCGAGCTCGACAGGAAGGTGACATGATTTACCATACAGCAGATGGAACAGAGTTGTTCCTAATGGTGTCTTGAAAGCGGTTATGTAGGCCCAAAGGGCATCATCTAGCTTAGTCGACCGATCTTTCCTTGTTGTACAAACGGTTTTCTGCAGAACGCTCTTGATCTCTCGATTAGAAACTTCAACCTGACCGCTTGTTTGACGGTGATATGGCGTAGCAACCTTGTGGTGAACCCCGTACTTCTTCAGCAGATTATTAAACGTTTGGTTAATGAAATGAGAACCACCATCACTGATCACAATCCTCGGAATACCAAACCTAGGGAATATGATATGTTTGAACATCTTGACAACCACTTTGGCGTCATTGGTCGGAATCCACAACAACAAGTGTGTATTGGTTCCCAAAAGAGATAGGGAAGGGTCCCATAAAATCAATTCCCCAGACATCAAACACCTCAACCTCGAGAATGAAGTTATGTGGCATCTCATTTCTTCTACTTATATTACCTTGTCGCAGACACGAATCACATGTCGAAACAAATGAGTATGTGTCGTGAAATATCATGGACCACCAGAAACCTGATTGAAGAACTTTCGCTACAGTCTTGAAAGTGGCGAAGTGACCTGCATATGAAGAACCATGACAATGGAACAATATACCAGGAATCTCATTTTCAGAAACACATCGTCTGAAGATGCCATCAGAGCATTGTTTGTATAGGTAAGGAGCATCCCAGTAGTATCGTCTGACATCCCTCAAGAACTTCTTCTTCTTGTATCCATCATACTATGAGTTTTAGCCCTATATCCTACTGCAAGTGCACAACAAACGAAATAGTATTTAGGGATCGATTCCACGAAGACCAATTACCACACTAACGATTTGATTATTTAACTAGAGCTAAGACGATGGATGTTTTGAGTGTTTTTTATTGTACCAGGAAATTTAATATAAATAATATCTAAAGTATCAAGTCTAGGGAATTCATAAGGAAGTCAAAGGGTAGGATGAGGAATCTATTCAGGCAAGATCAGTTCCGTTCTCGACTAGGAAATAACAATTGACTAACCTACTCTCACAGCAATAATCACTATGCTTGGATCCTAGAGATCCTAACTCTCGTTGGTTCTAGGATTCTAACCATGCAGTATTAACAGTTCCAAAGTGTCCACAACCCAACCTAGCATCAACTCTCATTGGTAGTGAAGGAGTTGCTTACCTAGAAAGGTTCTGGTTCTTATTAAACTTTTGGGATAATAAGTAACCTGAGATCATAGATTAGTTAGCTACTCTAACCTAAGCATTAACCATGTTTCTAGGTTGAGACTCCATAGTTGAGACCTATTTGTTCCTCATCCTTATATCCCTTAAGATCTTTAGAATACCCTAAACTTGACTATGAACTACTCAGACATGAAAATAGAGAACAAGCAAGCAATTGTAAATAAATTCATTCAAAACTCAGAATAGATGCAATAGAGGTTAGGGGATCTTCTCCAATGATGTAGAGATCTCAATTCTTCTCCTCTAGGTAACAATAAGAGTCTGCCCCTTTTTCTCTCTGTCAAAGCGTGTCTAAAAACTTGTTTTTTTAACCTAATATATAGAGTAAACCAAACTGGTACAAAATAAGAAAATTCCCTTTTCGCTTTGCAGAGTCTTGGATTGATCGATCCTTAGACTGCTCGATCGATCAACCTTTCTTCATTTGATCGTGAAGCTTCCATATCGTGCAAAGGATCGTGCACAACTTGTCCTTAAATGGCTCGATCGATCTCTAAGTGCTTGGTCGTGCAATGGATCGTGCGCATGACATAGAAGAATGGGGGTCGATTGCGTCAGGCGTGAGGAGTCGGTCAATGGATCGAGCGCAGTTTTCCCTATCTAAAGTAGTGATCGATCGATCTTGGTGTCGATCGATCGATCGTTTAGCTCATAGTGGAAAAATCCAAAGTCAAGCTCCACTCTTGCTCAGCATGTGGAATCCAAAGTATCATTGCGTTTTGTACCTGAAAAGACTCTAAAAACACGACAAAGACTAAACAAAACATATGAATTAGTAAGCTATAAGTTTGTATAAACGAGGTGTATTTAACTAACAGAGTTAACGATTATTATGGCATTGATTGACAAGTGATTTTTGATTAGGTTTTGGTTTTAGTTTTTCTTAGAAACTACTTTTAACTCAATCAATTTTATGAGAAACTAGTTTTTTTAAAAAATTTTAGACACGGTTTTGTTATTATTTAACATTCAAGTTTTTGGTTTTTAAATTTTCTGGAAAAGTAGAAAAACCAATTTCTGAAAATTTATTGTTACTTTCTTCAAAATATAAAAACCAGACTTTAGAGATTTTCATAAACCAAAATCATTAACAAAAACTAATATCTAAATCTAAAAACTAGAAACCAAAATCCAAAAACTGTAAACTAAAAACCAAGAACTACTCTTTCATTTATAGCCTATAAGTTTTGGCCATATTTTCTTGAGTTTAGATATGTTTTTTGAATGTTTTAGTTCTTTATATACAATTAAGACAGATTATCAAATTCATGTATGAAACAAAACAGAGGAAAAAATTATGGTTAGTTTTCGCTATTTTCTATGGAAATATGATTTATTAAGTAAACCTATTTTACTAGTAAATAAACCTATTCAAATAATTGATTTTTCATTTTTTCGTGAAATCTTTAAAGAAAAGATTGTTAGTACATACAAAATACACTTATCAAAATCTAGCTACACCAAGCGGTCCAAGTCCCTTTGATACTTCTGGTATGTATCAGAGGGAGATCAGAGCTTGTTATGGGCAACGATCGCTAAGATTATGCAAGTTGCAGGCTAGATACCACAATTTCCAGAAGATTACTTTTGATATATTTATATTTAGAGTAGGATTTTTTGTACCAAAAGATATTGACAGTGATTTGTTAAAGATTTGGTTTAATCCAGCTTACAAATTTAAAAGTCATAAGATAATATATAATTTTGAGATAAGATCTAATATTGAGGAAGATTTGAAAATTCCATCGAGACTTAACTCCATAAATACCACGGCATTAGGAATCAGAATTAAGATTAAGATCCCTAAGATTGACAACACTAAATTACTTGTTAGATCTTCGAAAGTTCTGATGGGACGATGTTTGAATCTCCAGAAACAAAACGTGGATACTTTTTTGTTTTGCATGCCTCAATTTTGGGACCTCGTAGGGAAAGTTAAAGGTCTAAATTTAGGAAATGGTAGGTTTCAGTTTGAGTTTAATGAGAAAGGAGATTTGGATAAGGTTCTGGACAATGGTGCCATTAACTTTGATGGTTGGATGGTCGCCTATGCACCATGAAAAGTTATGGCCGGAGCCGATTATACTAGTGTGATAAGGCTGTGGGTTCGTTTCACTTTACCGTTTGAATATCGGGTAGAGGAAGTGTATAAGTTAAATGCTGAGTCATTTGGGTTGGTCATCTCTATAGATGTTAAGAAAGGCATGGTATTAGTCGAGGTACCTTGCTTGAAACCACTTATTTTTTCCTCAGTGTTGGAATTTGAAGAAGGGAAAGAGACCAAAATTCTGATTGAATATAGGCGACTATTAGGTTTTGTGGTCTATGTCATCGGATGACCCATGACACAAATAGTTGCTATAAGTCCAAACCAGAAAACGTAGGCCTTGGTCATAATATATATATGGTAAATCTGGGTTAGCCCGAGGAACACATAGTTTCAAAGGTCCGGTTTTGATGGGCCACTCAAAACAGACGAGAACAAAGTTTATGGGCAATATGCATAAGAAGAGAGGTCGTGGGTTGCCTGCTCCCAAACCTAAGAACGAATCGGCAAAGATGGTGCGTTTGTATTCGTTACATATTTTTAAATTTGTGTGCAAAATCATTGATGTAAATTATTCATTATTCTGGTTTTATGTCAATGCATGGGATTTCGTATTTGGTACATGGCAGGTTCGCAGACCATTGTTTCAAGAACCACCAGTTTCAGATCTTGCAGTAGTAGCGGAAGGGGAACTTGCGGTGTTGCAGGTCACCTCTGACCAACCGAGGATACATCTGAAGCGCCACGGTCTACTGACCAGGTACAGGCGAAGACGCTGGGCGTGGATGAGACTGGAGATGGTACAATTCTAGTCCCAAGTGATGAGGATGCAGAGCTGGAGGCTGAACTAGCAGATTATGACCAAGAAGACACACTCCTATATATGGAGGAAGATCTACTTGACGATCTAGCATTTCGGGCTGCTGTAGCTGATACGCAGAGTTTGTCTGCAGCTGATAAGGCAAAGATTAATTTAGAATTTGCACAGTCCCTGCAACGTTGTAGAGTGGCACGACAAGAGAGACCACCATTAGGTCTAACTAAGATGGCTTTGCGGACACATACGCCGATCTGGGGGGTCAGCTTTAAGAAAGCAATGGCTATGAAGGTGATGTCACCGAGGAAAACCCCTAAGCCGAAATTGGCAAAGGAGGCTGCGGCTAAAGATAGGGACAGAAGTCCAATGAAATTCTAAATTTTATGATTAATGTTTTGTGTTGGAATTGCCAAAGATTAGGCAACAAAATTACTATTGGTTATTTGAGAGCCATCTCGAAGCGTTATAAACCTGAATTTTTATTTCTTTCTGAGACTAGGAATAATTTTATTTTTTTGGAAAATATACAGTGTCATCTTGGGTATAGTTTGTTATCCACACTTGAACCGATTGGTAAAATAAGAGATTTAGCATTATTATACAAGATTATATGAATATTATCATAAATTATAAAGATAAAAACATGATTGATATAACAACTGAATTAAATGGAACAAAAGTTTTCATTACATTTATATATGGTGAACTGGTTCAACAAAGACGGGATTATGTATGGGAACGTTTAACTAGACTTGGTACTCAACGATTAGAGTCTTGGTTAGTAACAGACGATTTTAATGAGCTCTCTGGGAATCATGAAATATTAGGCGGTTCCATTAGACCATTATCGCAATTTGTAGCTTTTAATCAAATGTTGCGGGATTGTGGCTTGATTGATTTTCCAAAGATTGGGAATATTTGGTCCTGGCGGGGTGTCCAGCAGAATGGTATAGTACAATGTATTTTAGATAAATCTTTTGGGAATGGCGAGTGGCACGATCTCTTTCCTAATTCAGAAGTTGAATAACTAGATATGATAGGGTCAGACCATCGACCGATTTAAGGTCGGTTCTCGGATTATAAGGTATCCCGAAAACGACAAATTATTTTTGATAGCCGGTGGATTGGAAAACCCGGACTTATGGACACTATTTGAAAAAGTTGGAAGTCATGTTCTTCACATGGATGGCTAACTGTTGATAATAAGTTGCGGGCGTGTTGACGTGAAATTTCACATACTGGAAACTGAAAAGTATAATCAAATGGCTAAGAGAAGGCGATGAAAACACTAAAGTTTTCCATGCCCAAACAAAGCAGCAACGAGCCCGTAATCAGGTAATAGGACTTTATTCGACTGAAGGTGTTTGGGTAGCCAAGGAGGATGATATTATTAGAGAGGCGACATATTACTTCTCGACGCTTTTCTCCAGTAATGGGGATTCCACTGTAGTTTTGGATGATCTTGAGTCTAAGATAACTGACAGGGATAATCATATTTTGATGCTGCGAGCTACTCAGGAGGAGGTTCGTCAAGATTTATTCATGATGGACCCTAGTAAAACACAGGGGCCAGACGGGATGACAGTTTTATTTTTTCAGGAGGCGTGGGAGATCACACACGATGACTTAGTTGTTGTGGTTAATAATTTCACGTTCGACGAGGATGTCAGATTTTCGACCAATAAGTTTATGTAATGTGGTATATAAGATCATATCTAAGGTGATGTGTCTTCGCCTTCGAAGGGTGCTACCTAAATTAGTTTCGGAGACGCAATCAGCATTTGTAGCTGGGCAAAACATCTCAGACAATATTTTGATAGCCCATGAGATGTTTTATGCCTTGCGAACTAATAGTGCGATAAAGGGTAAATATATGGCAATTAAGACGGATATGAGTAAGGCTTATGATCGAGTTGAATGGAATTTTGTAACAATTTTGTAACGGAAATTGGGTTTTTGTGAAGCATGGATCAAGTGTATTATGTTTTGCATCACAAGTGTAAAATATTCGGTTTTATTAAATGGAGTCTCAGGGGGTCATATAATACCTTGTCGAGGCTTGCGGCAGGGTGATCCTATCTCGCCTTATAATTTTATTCTATGTACTAAAGTGCTCATCTCTAGGTTACGAGATGCAGAACAGAGAGGATTATTGACTAGGATTTCCATTGTGCAGAGTAGTCTGGCTACACACCTATTATTTGCTGATGATAGCATTTTCTTTTGTAAAGCTTCAAAAGAAGAATCCCAACAAATTCTGAATATCCTTACAGAATATGAGCGGATTTCTAGACAACAAATAATTTTTTAGAAGTCGTCTATTCAGTTTGGTCAGGGACTCTCTGCTCTTGCGAAATTAGAATTGCACTAATCACTTGGGATACACAATGTGGGAGGTGTGGGTTCTTACTTAGGGTTACCTGAAAATATTGGAGGGGCAAAAACGGAAGTTTTTGCTTATGTTCGTGAAAGACTAACAGCAAAGATAAATAACTGGTCCTCAAAGTTTCTATCGAAAGCGGGTAAGGAGGTCTTAATTAAATCTGTCTTGACAGCTTGGCCTACATACGTGATGTCTTGTTACAGACTCCCCAAGTTGATAGTTTGTCAGCTAAACTCTGCTATAGCGGATTTTTGGTGGTCTAATTCCCAAATTACGAAGGGTATTCATTGGAAGAAATGGCTAACGGTGTGTAAACCTAAATCTGAAGGAGGATTAGGTTTTCGGGTGCTAAAGGATTTTAACTCCGCCTTATTAGCGAAACAGTTTTGGCGTCTTTTGGATTCCCCAGAGTCACTATTGGCTAGGGTTGTGAGAGGTCGTTATTTCAAGGATACTTGTCCATTAACGGTCAAACCTAGGGCTAACTCGTCTTATGGTTGGCGAAGTATTTTGTCTGCACGACCCCTGGTTTCAAAAGGGGCCCTTAGACGATTAGGGGATGGTAGGACCACAAGGGTATGGTTAGACCCATGAATTCCGGATAGAGTACCTCGGCCGGAAAGACATACATCACTTTCCTTGTTTCTTGAATTGACAGTGGATCAGTTTATTGATCACCGGTCGGGTTCTTGGAAGGAGGTATTGGTTCGTCAATATTTTGATCCTATTGATATCCAATATATACTAGGCATCCATATTCCAAAGCGGTCACGTCCAGATTATTGGGGATGGCTCGGGCCCCCCCGGAAGGGGGCCTTCTTCGCCTTCCACCTAAGCTGCGCAGGAAAAGCCCAAAGCCAATCCCAGGGAACAGTGAAGCTTCATAGGGTCTTTCTGTCCAGGTGCAGGTAGTCCGCATCTTCACAGACATGTCTATTTCACCGAGCCTCTCTCCGAGACAGTGCCCAGATCGTTACGCCTTTCGTGCGGGTCGGAACTTACCCGACAAGGAATTTCGCTACCTTAGGACCGTTATAGTTACGGCCGCCGTTCACCGGGGGCTTCGGTCGCCGGCTCCCCTGTCATCAGGTCACCAACCATTACCGAAGTATCATTCTCATTTTACTAGATGACTTAGGTCTATGTCAACTAAAAGAAACTCAAAAATAGTAAATTAAAAAAGTTTTGGACCGGGAATTTCTTGGATCTTCTAAATAAAAGAAGACTTTCTAAGTTTGAAAATGAAAAATTATATAGATTATAAATAATTCAAATCGATATTTCTTTCTCATTTGTATCATTATACAAGGACAGGACGGTACACCATTAAGTTCGGGTACCTTGCTCAGACGACTAGCTCGACCTTCGTGGATGGCTATCGAGGCCCAAATTTTCAGGCCTTATATGAGAAGTTGTGGAAGATTCGAGCCCCAAATAAAATACGACATTTCTTGTGGTAGATTTTGTCAGGTAGTGTTGTTGTAAGTCAGAATCTAATTCGAAGAGGGGTTAGATGCAATATGGAGTGTTTAAGATGTGGAGCCAAAACAGAGACTATTTCTCATGTTCTTTTCCAGTGTCCTTTGGCCTCCAGACATGGGCCCTATCAGATATCCCTTCAATAATACATATTTTTCCAGGAGATTTCGTCTGGTATAATTTGGACTATTTGTTTTGGAGATTACCTGACACGGGGCATCACCTTTACTTTCTGTGGATGATTTGGAACATTTGGAAGGCCAGAAACGAATTTTGTTTTTCAAACATAGATACTGACCCTCGCACCATTATTTCTAAGTCGATGGCAGAATTTAGAGAATGGTTTGAGATTCGGTCACAACCATTGGTTCAACAAATTCGGCGTTTGAGCATTACAGGGACACATAAATCCTCATGGATTTTTCCTTCTACAACCTATTTCGGGTTCACTGGCTTCAGATGTTTGGTGGACGCTTTCTGGAAGATGATGGACCAATTAACAGGGTTAGGGTGGTTCAACTTTTCAGATTCGGTGGAGGAGTCTTGTTCGGGTGCTCGTTGCGTCAACCGCAGCTTATCAGCATTGCATGCAGAGGTCGAAGCCATTCTGTGAGCCTTGGAGTCACTCATAGCTATTCAGGCTATGGAGGTTGAGGTGTCGACGGATTATGAGACGGCGGTCCAGATTCTTAATTGTTCGGGGGAATGGCCATCTTTTCTCCCTTACCAGGAAGATTTTGTACGGTTACGCAGTCTTTTTTCGGTTTTCTTCCTCTCGACTATTCTGCGTGATCTCAATTATAGAGTTGATTCTCTTGCTAGGTTTGTTAGAGAGACAGACTATAGTTAATTATACTGCACTTTGTTTGTGCAGTTAGCACCTTATAATATTGCCGTTGACAAAAAAAAACTCCCAAAATCTACCAATTAGAAGCCAAAAAAAATATTATAATCAGATTTGTGGTTATGCTGTAACTGCTCTTAAACCTCGAGGAGTAGTGCCAAAGTATGACTAAAGGTAAATAGTACATGCCGATAATCAACCACATAAACAACACAAGCTTTACTTGAAAAGACTATTTTCATTAAAAACATAGAAGCAAATTTTATCATATTCATTGCGAGAACACACCACGAGCCTTCTATGAATTCTTCTTGAGTTAAGTAACTTGGATGCTGTATATCATGTATAATATAATAGCTCTTAACACCGGCAAGTTAGGATTGAGACGAAAGAAGATCGTTTTTTCATCTTATTGTTCCATTCTCATGAAAATGTAAAACTTTGTTCGTTTAAACAACTACATCTATTGTCAAACTTATTTCGATGTTTTTCAAAAGAGACATCTAGATGCAGAATTGTTTTCCAAAAGAATAAAAAGATTTAATATTTTTTTATCAATTTTTTGTGTATCTTGTTTTTAATAAAACATACTTTTTGAAAATTAAATTATTCATCAAAAATAAAATATATAAATGTTTAAATGGTAACTTGTTTTTATCTAATTTTAAATATAGTTTTAATAATAACACCACTTATTAGCTAGATGTTTATGCTAAATTCATCTAAAAAATTAAAAAATTAAAGATGTAATTTGGAATAAGGAGGTCTATTTCTCTCTTGGTTTTATTCAAATCCTGCAATTAATTGAAATATTAGCTAATTGATCCAGGTGCTTAAGATCCTTGAATGAGTTAATGAATTAAACATTGATCCAGCTATATCATGGTGTCTTCTAAAGTCCTCTTTTCTTCTGTGTCATTCTAATAGTTGTTGCATCTTTGTATAGAAGAACTAAGCTTCATGTTATGCCTCCAAGACTCTGCATCTTTTTCGACACCTCATCTCCAAGTTCCACATGAGAGCTAGGAGATCTCTACCATGCAATTATACTGGTCTATTCTTGTGATGAAGTTGAAATCTCCTCGAGCCATGGAGTTGAACACTACTACAAGCAGACAAAAGAGCCCAAAAGAGTCACTTGGTCTCGTTCTCACATGTACTCTGCATACTCTCAAATAGAGAAATAGCTTCTTTGCCAAGCCCATGAATTCCAAATCCAAACATCATTGTTCATTGTGTCGTAAACTCTATTGACTACATCAAGACATATAGACATCACTGCATTACATATAGTTGTTTAAACTGCGTATCCATGAACGTCACAATATCTATGGCAAATAGAACTGTGAGCAAGCGCTTAAGACGCCAAGCAATTTTGTTATATTTGGCTAACTCTCATTTTCTCTAGAGATTTACAACAATAAAAAGTATTCAAAGAGCTTAAAATCTTGTTTGAACTATAAAACAAGAAAAAAAAAAGATAACAGATTCAAACGTTAGGAAATTTTAAAAATTTAAACTAACAACAACAAAAAAAGGCAACAGATATTTAATAGTGAAGGCATAAAAATAGATACCTAAAATCCGAACCGAAATCGATTTGAAAAAGAAGAACTGAATCCGAACCGAACCCAAAAAAATACCTTAATGGGTCCTATATGTATATATCCAAAAAACCGAACCTGAACCCATCCGAACCGGAACCAAATTAAGAACCAAAAGGGTACCCAAAATATTTTTGTTAAATTTAAGCATTTATAGACATTTTTTTTGTCAACGGCAAATTATATTGGGTCACAACTGGCCGGCCCAATAGCCAAATTCCTACATAATATAGACGGGTGTACTCGATCTGTGGTTGTGCAAATGAGTTGTCTTATGTGGACTTACCAACGGCCACTAGGCTAAGAGCCATTTGCAGCCTTTATAGACTTATTTCTATTAAATATTTACTTATTTTAAGTTTTTATATAGATCTATATATAAATACCCGAACCCGAACCCAATCTATACCCAAACCGAACTCGAACCAAAAAATAGAAATACCCGAATAGATCCTAAATCAATAGAACCAAAAATCTGAAACTCGAAAAGATCCAACCTGAACCCGAACGAATACCCGAACGCCAGGCATACTGAAGACAATGGAAACTATGACGTAATTCCCGTCTTATTAGACCAACTCCATTGGTAAGAACCCCAAATGGGGTTCTTACAATATTTTGGTTAAAAATAATATATGATTTTAAGTTAAGAAACCCAATGTAGAATTTTAGTTTTATTGGGTTCTATTGGTAGAAAGCCAATGAGAGTTCTTAAAAAAAAAATTTGATTAAAAAATTTTTGAATTTGAAATTCTTTTAACCTTATCAAACATTATCTTGTAGGTGTTAAGATCATGGTACAAATCTATTCCCCTATCATTGCAGTACTCCAAGGCTTTAGCAGTTTGTAACGCAACCTTCAACCTCATTTCCCATTTCGTTGGTCGTTTTTCCCCTGAAAACCATTTTAGATTCAAACAACTTCAGACACGATAATAAACCTCTCTATAGTAAAGTTAATGCCAAAAGATAACAGAGGCATGAGAGTTTATCAAGAACTTGATAACTTACAGTGGAAGAGATGCTTTGCAAGTGTTCCATTAGGCATGTACTCAGAAACGAACAGCCTCTCGTGACCTTCTGAGCAACAACCAATCAAATTGGCCATAAGCTCATTTCTACACCTCCCAAAATCTCTTGCTTCTTCCTGAGAAAAAAATAAGCCATTAATTTTAGAAATTTGTTTTCGCAACAGATAGAACTATAATCTAATGTGAATCTTTACTAAATTCAAAAGAGATATGAAATATGCCTCTGCAACAGCTCAATATCTTCTCTTCATCCGCCTGTTACTACACCAAGTTAGTAATAAGACACACAGAGAAGCTAACACCAGAAGCTTACAACATCATCTATCACATTAACACTTGAAGTTTTGATGCAGAATCAAGTAAACAGAGAAACAGATTAGTTCCATCCTTCTAAACCCTATACTTTCATCTATTTGCTCGATATAAGAAAGTCCAGAAAGAAGAAAGATAAGAGAAGCAAGACTATACACCTTCATTTGTATATGTAGAAGCTTATCATGAGCAACAATGGCATGAGATACAGAAGAGTTTCCGTGATTTCCCTAACTAAACCTTTCTCCTTATTTTCTTATGGTTTAGAACTAGAAATAATACTAGCTTTGTGTAGTATTACGGGAAGCAATTACAGACATTTGGGTTGGCTAGGTTGTCAAACTGTTGTACCATATAAGAATTGGGAGTGTTCTTCAAGATTTCTTCAGCCTTCTGAATTACTCCAGTCATGCCTTTTGCAGGTTCAGTTTGTCACCAGCAAGTCTACGAGCGTGTGAGGGAGGAGCAAAGTACATATGGTGTGGAAGTAACAAAAGCTAACCATGGAGATAGCTCTTTCTAGAGCCTCCCTGTTGCGTCCATCTATTCGGCTTCTCATAGATTCTAAAGCATTCCTATGAGACCATTCCTCCAGATTTCAGACAAAACTAGAGTGGAAACTTGTTAACTATTTTAGAGGTTGCAGCTAAATTCTTGTCAAATCTGCAAGCAAAATCACGAACTGAAAACCGCTTGTGCTGATCTGACAAATCCCCTGTCTCCTTATCAACATCTTTTACAGATGGACCTTTTTCATCTTCCTCAGGTTCATCAACAATCTGACCATCATGTCCTAACTTGTATGATGGAAAATGATTAGACGTAAAGGTCACATCTGCTGAAATTGGTTCAGCCATTATATTTTCTTTAGTTTTAGGATACATTTTAGTCACTGTCAAGCTCTTGTCTGCATTCAAAAAGAATAAAGAAAAATTAAGCTAATCAATCTGAAACCAAGCATTCATGTGACTAAAACAATTTATTATATATATAAATCTCTTATACGTGAAAGAAACGGTCAAAAGAAACAACTTTAAAATCCAGCAAATCTGCAGTGATGAAAATCTTATAAATGAAACTTGCACTAATCTTAAACAATATGATAACTTAATTTCATAACATCATCGGTAAAAAGATCAACAAATCGGAGAAGATGCAATAACCCTGAAACAGTATAAGAAATGAATGATGGTAAAGTAGTCTCATATATGATTACAGATCCAAAAGTGTTGTACTTTTAGCTTCATGCATCCAAAACCAACCAACAAAACATAATTTCACAACAAAATTCATGAGAACTTAAAGAAAAATCGATTCTACAACATTGACAAAACTTAAATTTTTACAGGTTTTCAGACCAACACCAAATACCCCAGTTAAACACGTTAAGTAAGACTACCTAAGAATCTATGTAACGAAAAACATGGAGGCTTTTGAAATTGACGATTTCATTGTGGTTAAGCTTGAATTCGACAGAAACCGAATCGCCACTGGAGAAGATAGAATGAAAGTTTCTTCGACGGAAAATTGACCCCGAATCGCGACCGGAGAAAATAGAAAGAAAATTTATTCGACAAATTGAGAGGAACGCAATCGAATAAAAAGAAATTTGGCAAATAGTATTCAACCAATAGAGAATTGCAACGTCATGGTCTCTTAAGAGTTCTATAACCTCTTAAATAAGAGCCGCTTCTTAATATTTATTCTTACTTTTATTTAATTAAATGTAATTAATGAATAAGAACCTCAGTTAGAAGCTCTTTTATTTTTCTTTTAAAAATTAAAAAAAATATATTTGCTTGCAAAATTTTGTTTTTCTGTATTATTTTCTCGATTCACGGCTTTTTTTTTAATCCGTCTCTTTCATTTTCTCGTCCAGAAGCAGCAATTTAGACATTCTCGCAAGGATTGGTAACGGAGAGTTGCTAGGGTTTTCCGTAATTTGCAAAA
Source organism: Lepidium sativum (assembly GCA_023374145.1). Lineage (NCBI taxonomy): Eukaryota > Viridiplantae > Streptophyta > Magnoliopsida > Brassicales > Brassicaceae > Lepidium > Lepidium sativum. The sequence goes on from JAKUCM010006484.1 coordinate 16,627, forward strand.
CTCAATTGGTACGATGATGGACGAGGATGCTGAGATTGCTCAACAAACGGATTTGATGGAGGAGGATTCCGAGGTAAGACCTACGGTTTCGGGTGATACTGGTATTGGTTTGAGCGTGGATGGTCATGAGAAATTGCAAGTCATTGATGATGTTTCAGCTTCACCTATGGAGCTTGATTCGGCGGTTATCAATGAAGATGGCGATGCTAGGGTTTCTGAGAGTAAGAGATCAGACGAAAATGGTCTCGTGGGGACTGAGGAGGAAGATGATATCAGTGTAACGAAACCCTCGCTTTCTGAGACTGAAAGCAAGGAGGATATTATAGTAACTGGTAACCAGATTGATAGAGCTGATGATAGTCCTGAGCTTGAAGAATATGTTTCCGATGATCAATCTAGTGAGCTTGGTTCCGAAGCTGATGAAAAAAATTGGGATTTAGCTGATGAGAAGGAAGAAAAGCGTGGAGATTTGGAGAAACAACGTTCGGTTACAGATTATAAATCTCTCTTATCTGAGTTTGATGACTATGTTGCAAGCGAGAAAATGGGTTCAGGAGTTTCAAGGGCATTGAGCTATGGGTTTGAAGTTGGCGATTTGGTTTGGGGTAAGGTAAAGTCTCATCCTTGGTGGCCTGGTCATATATTCAATGAAGCTTTGCGTCTCCTTCTGTTCGTCGCATGAGGAAGATAGACCATGTTCTTGTTGCATTTTTTCGGGGACAGTAGTTATGGATGGTTTGATCCCGCTGAGCTTATTCTTTTCGAACCAAATTTATCTGAGAAATCGCAGCAGACTGTTTCGAAGCACTTTGTAAGGGCTGTGGAAGAAGCTATGGATGAGGCGAGTAAAAGGGCTGCTCTAGGGTTGACTTGTAAATGTCGAAATCCTTATAACTTTAGGCCTACTAATGTTCAAGATTACTTTGCTGTTGATGTTCCGGATTACGAGCTTCAAGCTGTTTACTCTGCTGAACAGATTAAGAAATCTAGGGATAAGTTTTCACCCGTTGATACCTTATCGTTTGTGAAGCAATTGGCGTTAGCACCTCAGGAATATGATTCAGACGACATAAAGTTTTTGAAGAAGAAAGCAGTGGTTTATGCTTTCCGCAAGGCAGTGTTCGAGGAGTTTGATGAAACGTACGCTCAGGCCTTTGGGACGAAATCTATGCGCAATTCAGTGAATACCCATGAACCTCATAACAGAACACCACCTCGAGGTATTGTGACTATTCACAAATCATGTTATTGGTCCGATTTATGTGTAATCTTTGCTTTGTATGTGGAATTCTTTTATGCAGACCTGAAACAGACTTAAGCAGAGATGTGAAATAGTATAACTGCCGGTTTTGTGACATTTTTATCCTCTCAATGCTCATGATTTTAGGATTAGAGAAAGAACTTAGTTGTCTCTGCACAATCTACACAACTCCTGGTTTGCTTGCTCAATTCAATGTCTCTAGGGATCAAGCTCTTAAACTCAGTACTCGTTGCGATGTCGATACCGATCTCTCTGCTTGTAACGGTATATTACAATTTCACAATCTCAGATCTCCAGTTTTTTGGTGTTGGATTCATTACATAACTAGGTTTCATTGTCATGAAATTGAGATTCTGGATTTAGGGTTTTTTTGTATGGATCTGTGAATCTGATGATTTGTTATCAGGTAAAGGATCTCAACCTCCAAAAGCTTCTTTACCTCCTCCAGGTATTAATAAAACTCTTCATCTACTCTCTGTATAAAACAGATAATCATAATAATAATTAGTGTATTTTTTTTGGTAACTCAAAATATTTCTGTAATTTTTGGTTAAATATAGAGTTTAGGTATTTTAAAATTTTTCTAGTTTTTGATTTTGTATTTCAAGTAGCTTTTTTTTTTTTTTTGTCTATTAGTCTATTGGGTTTTTAAATCTCGTTCTTAGTACTCCTGGCAGGACGTTCGATCTCTGGTATTTGTAAAGTGACTACACCACTGAGCGAGATGTTATCGGCTATTTTAAGTAGCTTTAGATTGATTCAACTATGTTTGTGAAATATTCTATTGATTTTTGTTAGATTTTTTTTTTTTGTCAATGGTAAATTATATTGGGCCACAACTGGTCGACCCAATAGCCAAATTCTTACAAAATGTAGACAGGGGGACTCGATCCCTGATTATGCAAATGAGCTGTCTTATATGAACCGCCTGTCATTAGGCTAAGAACCATTTGCTACGATTCAGTGACGACCATTTCAATGATTTTACAGATTTGTCTTTGTATTTTTATTCAAAAAGAAAATAAAAGAAAAAAACATAAACAGAGTGTGAATGCCAGCTTTGTTTTGCCAATCAATATTGACTTAAATTAATTCAGACAAAACCACTAAACTATAAAAACATGTCAGATTAAATTTTGTCTTACATTATTGTATATTTTTATGATATTTTTTTAAAAAATTATTGATTTTAATTTACAGCTGGAAATAAAGGTGGAAATAAAGGCGGAGATGCCGGAGCTGGAACTAAGCTCGCCGGTTATGGAGTTACCACCGTGATCTTGTCTTTGGTCTCGTCTATTTTCTTCTGAAAATCTTAACCGGTTTAACCCGGTTTTCTGATTGTTAAACCGGTTTATTATTATTATGACAACATTTCTCGAAATTGTTCGTTGTGAGCTTAATTTATTTATTTGAAGTCTTTTTTTTTTTTCACGTGTAATACATTATCATCAATTAATCATTGGCTCCATGTTGGTATGTTTACTGATTTAAACCGGACTCTTTGTCATTCGTAAATCGGTTTGCTACGATTTGAGTATGGATTTTTGAGTTTACAAACTGTGTTTGTTGTAATTCTATTTCTACGTAATTCGATTATTTTTAGATTACATGAAGACTTTTATATTATTTTGTCAATAACTTATAATAAAAACATTGTGGACAAGTAGTCAAATGTCTTCTGTTGCAAGAAAAAGAATTGTCTAAATATTTGTGATATTGTTTGTAATATTTAAGTTATCTTTCTGGTCTTAATTATCTAATTGTTGCCAAATGAAAAAAATAGAAAACTAATTTAATAGTCACCGTTACAAAGTTAGAATTCTAGCACTATACGCTATAAACTAGGTCTGGGTATTCGGTTTTAATCAAACTAAACGGTTCAGTTTTTTCGGTTATCGATTTTTTTGATTTTTTTAAATTAATTCTGAATTAAACCGAACTAAATTTTCGGTTCGGTTTCTTAAATAGTTACATCGGTTGGTTTTTCAATTCAGTTTTTCATGTTTTTTTGTTAAAATATATAAAATTTTGGTTCAAAGTAATCGAACCGACCATACCGAAAACCGAATTCAATCTACTCATAAAAATCGATCGAAACTTTGAATTCAAAATCAAGAGTGTTTTTAATTTAATAATACAAGATATAACTTGGTTGATTGGTAGGTCATAATCATCATTATGGTTGGTTTAACAATCAAAAAGAGTATAAAAAATAAAATTCCATCCACAATATGATTCTTTGCCTCTCTTATGAAATGAAAAGCCAATAACAAATTATTATTTTACTTCTATTTTGTTTGTGATTCATAACTCACAACAAAGAATAGAATCACTTCTTCAAGCAATGCGAGTAACAACAGCATGTATAGCATCAGCTAGTTGAGGGATTGTCTTTGAACTTAGACTTGCCATGCTTATCCTCCTGCAATACATTAATAGGAGTTAAAATATAAAATATATTCATCTAAAAATTACATTATTTTTTTTAAAAATGAGCAAATTATTCCTCTTCAAAAACTGGAAACAATAAGTAGAATGTCAAATATTAATTTGTGCTTTACGTTATGTTTCTCAAAAGTTCTAAGCAACTATAAGAACAATATAACACTTTTTATTTGTAACTAAGTCAAATGACAATATGAAATTCATGCTTTTACATTAAAAATAAGCTTTCAAAGTGAAATTTCAGATGAAAAACAGTTTGTGATATTAAATTATTATTTGTATTATGGATTGAATTTTGTCAATCCGATAAACAAAAACAAATTTTTCTTTTAATTATGATAAATAAAGTCACAAAAGCAAAAAGAAGCAGTAGAGATCTAAATATATCTAAATTCTTTCTAATATAGGCCTGGACATAAATCCAATATTCGAAATCCGAACTGAAACCGATCCAAAAAAGAGGGGACCGAACTCGAACCGAACCCGAAAAAATACCTTAATGGATCCTATATTTGTATATCCGAAAAAACAAACCCGAACCGAATTAAGAACCGAACGGGTACCCGAAATATTTTGTTAAAGTTAAGCCTTTATAGACTTATTTCTATTAAATATTTACTTATTTTAAGTTTTTATATAGATTTATATATAAATATCTGAATTCGATCTATACCCGAACCGAACATGACCCGAAAAATAGAATACCTAAATGAGTCCTAAATGGATAGAACCAAAAACCCGAAACCCAAAAAAACTCATACCCGAATCCGAACGAGTACCCAAATGCTCAGTAGTATTATAAACATATGAAGAGAACAAATCATTTTCCCTACCCATCATAAGTCGTGTAAATGTGATGATCGTTTGCCAACAAGCGAACTTGTTCCTCATTCAATCCAGTAAAAGTAAACATCCCAATATGTTTAACAACATGACTCCAATCTCCAGGTGTTCCTGAACAAAACTTATGAATCATTCAAATCTGAGAAAATAATTAACAACAATCAAATAGATCATTAAAGTAAACCTTTAGCTTTAATAGCTTCATATAATTGTTGACGCATGCTAATTATTCGATCAGCCATTCCTTTAAGCTCAATGGTCCACTCATTGTACATATCACTGCCAACATATTTACATACAAACTTTGAGATCTAATTATGAGAAACTTAGTTGTTTGAGCACTTTTGAATAATGCTTACAGATTTAGGTATTTTTGGTTTTTCAAAAAATTATGAAAAACGTTTTTAGGAAAACAAAAATTACAAAAACGTTTCCACGTGTACTTGAGTTCCCTTAGTTATGCATTACTCAAAATGTTCTTTTTTCTTCAAATTTTTCAAATTCTTTTATATATTACTTTTTAGTATCAAACTTTCTATATGGATTTTAAAATGCATAACGATCGAGGAATGCAAATGGTCAAGTGGTTGAGTGTAATTTCAGTTGTATTCTCCACCTAAATTTGATTCAAGATTGTTAGGAGTTTCTGGAAAAAGTTTGGTTATAAATCGGGTTTTATAAATCCAGTGACAAAAGAAGAATATAACAGTTACCAATTTTAAGAATTGTGGGTAACAATGGACGCTCCATGAATAGGTGGACTTAGATACATAGGCCTCACAACAAGCATCACTTGACTTTTAACTTTCTTAGCATCTACGTCTGAGCTGCATACCTTTACATTATCTCAATCAAGATTAGTTCCAATACTCATTTCCAAATCAATGAGTCAAGTTTAGTTTGCTTACAATGGTAAGAGCGCCAATACGCTCGCCATAAAGACCCATGTTTTTGGCATAACTTTGAGCTATTAAACATTCACCTCCATCATCAACAAACATACGAATCGCTTTTGCATCGTAGTCAAGATTACCACTAGCAAAGCCCTGAAAATTTAGGAACGAAAGAATGTTATGAGTCCTACATCAAAAATGTGACAACCTTTTGAAATTTAGCATATTATGTACTGTTAATTTGGAGAAAAGGGTATAAAATTCTCAA
>JAKUCM010006485.1:0-20241 GCA_023374145.1 Lepidium sativum
TTTTTGATTTCTCATCGATGAATATGACAAAATATCTATGATTGTCCCTAGATATGCACGGAGAAGTCCACACATTGGAATGCACTAGGTCAAAACAGTTTTTATAAATTGTAGATGATGATGAGGTAAACCGTTTTGCAATGTTTTTCCCAATATGCATGTTTCACATTCAAAATTATCCAAAGATATCTGAGGTAACATGAGTTTCAAGGCTCTAAAATGAGGGTTACCAGCCCATGCATGCCAAATATGGTCATTAGAGTCACTAACACACAAATTCAAACTACACTAAAACCGCAAAAAATGAGAAATAAGCTTAGTGTCTTCGAGAATATAGAGTTTCGTCTTGTACTCTCCCATGTCCGATCAAGCTCTCTGTCTTAATATCTTGAAACTTAACGTCATTAGGACCAAAAATCACATAACAATTTAAATCCCTCACGGCCTTTGTAACCGACAAAAGGTTTGAAGTAAAATTCGACATAAAGAAGGCTCTAGTCTTTTTATTGAATAGACCTAGGTTCCTTACTCCACTAACCGATATCTTAGCACCATTTGCAATAAACACACTCCCTAAAGTCGGTTCTATGTTGCTCATTAACTTCCTAGCAGTTATCATATGATAAGAAGATCCCGAATCAACAATAATTGGCTTAAAGAGACTTTGAGAGTAGATTCAAATACCATAGTCCCTAAGTGATTTTAGGGAGTTTATGAGGGCCTCAAGGTGATACTTCTTGATTGCATCACCTTGAAAGGATGATGAAGCTGCGATGACAGGATCCGATGGTCCGGATAGAGAGCCCACAACTCCTTTGTTGTTTCACAGTAGTAATAAGCCTCAAGTATAGGCGTATCAAGAGAGCCTAAGATGATCGATTTCACAGCTTGGTCCATGAGGAACGACTCATCGTCTACATCGATGTATTTCCGCTAAAGCTTTGGTCCTTTGGAGATCTTTCCTTCACCACATGACTCTAGTAACCTCGTTTAGTACATATAATAGTCTTGACCGCTCTAGAGCACATAAGATAATTTGGTCCCTTGAGCACAATAGGAACCACCAGAACTTTGGAAGAATCCATAGCCTTAATCCTCTTTTAATCGAGAAAGATGAGATTTTCTCACCGAAAAATAGAGAAAGGTTGAGCCTTTATCTTGGGAGCCAGTCAATGTAACCTCCACTCCAAAGAATCCAACATATTCCTCAATGAATACCACCTTTTGAGATCCGGTGAAAACTTCACTTCTTGAGAACCGAAGAAAGTTTCAAGCTTTTAAAGATCTTTGAGAAAAGGTGGGAACTTTTTCAGATTTAGCTTGAACAAGGAGAAGAAAAGAATCTTTTGCTCAACCCCAAACAAAGATCCAATTTTTAAGCTTAATGAGGTCTCCGATCTGTACACACGCTCTGAGGAAGACAATGTACGGACAACAATGAAGATCCGACGAAAGAGAGATTTGATTTCTCGATAAAACAAAGAGTAATAAACAGAGAATGGAATGAGAAAACAAGGCCAAGAATCAGCTCTGATACCATGTATGATTTGAGCTTCAACGAACCACATATCGTAAGAAACCCGAGAGATTATGAAGAGAGAATCGCACAAGAGAAAGAGAATTGGAAGCCATTAATATCTCATTAATCTTTTTCACAGACAAATATAATATATATAGAAAATACACAATAAAAGACAAGAAATGAAGAGAGATGTTGTCGCCAATGTTAAGGGGGGACCATCGAGACCACTTACATCCCAACGGTCATATTTGGGACTACTTTGACTGTTGGGACCACCGGGACCACTTATGTCCCAACAGTCATATTGGGACCACTTTGACTGTTGGGACCACATCTCTAACGGCTCCTTTTGTCCCTAACGTGACTTGGTTCCCACGTCTTCCTCGCTTCGAATATTTCTCTACAGTTGGATAGATAAGGTCACTAGGCCTCTTGGATAGGGATATGTGTGGCCTAGTGAAGATGCTTGACCAATAATGTTGGAAATTAAATTGTCCACCAAAAATAAAATACTTGATTTGGCAAATAATGTCAGGATTTACAGCTGTTCTCCAAAACCTAGTCCAACGGGAGATGGGGTGTGATGCTAGATGTCAGCGATGTGGGGCGGAGAGTGAGACGATTAATCATGTACTTTTTGAGTGCCCGCCGGCAATTCAAGTTTGGGTATTATCAGCCATACCGTCTAGACCAGGGATGCTTCCGGGTCAGTCAGTATGGTATAACCTAGATTTCCCGTGTAATCGAATTCCAAATCAGGTAGATTCTCGAATATTTCCATGGCTCATTTGGCCTATTTAGAAAGCTCGAAATGGATTATGTTTTAGACAAGCGGACCTCGATCCACGAGTGGTTTTGGGACGGGCACAGTCTGACTATATAGAGTGGATTGTGGCCCGTACGTCTACTATGGATAAGCGTAGATTATGCTTATCTAGAATTGTTTCGTCTAAGTCTCCGATGATATTCCCTATCACAGCTAATCTCAGTTTCACAGGATATAAATGCTATGTGGGTGCGTCCTGGAAAGATGCTGGACTTTTCACTGGGTCTGGTGGGTCTGCTTTCCAGATTCAGTGGACGGAGTTTATCAGCCCTGCATGCGGAGTTGGAGGCTGTGATCTGGGCGATCGAGGCGCTCGTGGAGCTTCAGATACAGGAAGTGGAGATATCATCGGATTGTGAGACAATATACCACATCTTACAGTCCCCGGAGGAGTGGTAGGCGTTCCTACCGTACCAGACGGAGTTCCGGCGGCTTTCGACTAGGTTTTCTTCCTATTTGCTCTCTATTATCCCCAAAATTTTGAATTATAAAGCAGACACTCTTTCCAAGGCACGTTGTGTGTCTATTTAATAATTTTGGACGAGTTGTTTCTTATTTTTGTCTTTGTGACTTGTCATTGTTAAAAATTTTTTTATTCAAAACTATATTTAAAATAGATTAAAAGTGGATTTGATTATAAACTTTCTATAAAATTTTAAAATTAATAAATATTAAATAAGAAAACTCTAAAAAACTAAAATTTATTAAAATTATAAGAGGTATAAATTTGGTTCATGTTAGATTTATATTCAGTTTTCTAATTACATAGATTTAGAGCTCATTCTGCTATTTTATTGGTTTGGATTCCTCTAATTCAGTATTTTAGTTCTTTTAAAATTAAGACTTATTTGAGTATTTTGTTTTCCAGATTGAGTTTAGTTCGGTGTAGATTAATTGTGGATTTATGTATTTTTATGTAATAAAAAATCTAAATTAATAAAGTTTTAATAGAAAAAGCGTAAGAGATTTAAGACCTATTTAGGTATTTGTTGGGTTTGGATCCTCTAATTTGAGTTGATTTTGGTTTGATATCTCAGTCATCATGTATATATATGTAGTGATACAATATGTTTCTAACAAAAATAAAATAAAAAAAATAAATATCATCCAAATCTTGATAGAAATAGTATGCGTAGAGTTTATAACCAAACATACAAGTCCGTTGAAATTTTCTAAGCTTTTCCGCATAACAAAAATATCTAGATGTTGCCTAGAAATCTACACAGAATAGGATAATACTAACTCTATATTATAAGATTTGATTATTTAGTTCAACCAGTATTCATATGGTATTTAGGCCCATATTGATATTTTGAATATTATTTTAGAAAATCAAAATCTGAACCAAAACTGACCAAATTAGGGAAAACGAATCCGAACTAAAACTGACCAAATTAGGGAAAACGAATCCGAAGCGAATCCTACAAAATACACTAATGAATTCTAAATCTATGTATTTGAAAATCCAAATCCAAAGTGAAACCAAATTTTACTTTTTCTATTAAAATTTTTTTAGTTCTACATTTTTAAATAAAAATACTCGAATCCTAACTCGATCTATAACGAACAAAAACATTTCCGAGAAATTAAAATACCCGAATAAATCTTAAATCAAAAGAATTAAAATATTGAATTAGAGGAACCGAACCGAACAAAGTATCAAAAATGGGTCATACATCTATGTACCTGAAAAGGCGAATGTAAACTCGAATCGAATCAAGAACTAAAATTGTATCCAATAAATTTTTTTATTAATTTTAGTTTTTTTTTTTAATTTTATAATAAATTTTTATTATATTTGAATCCTATATAAAAATATGAAAAAAAATCCACCTTAACCCTATTTTTATCTTGAAGTTTATCGCGAATGAAAGCGTATTCAGCTTTAATATATAAGATGCCCAAAAATTTTGTGAAATGGTAATTTGAATTTTTACTTCATAAATGTATATTGACAAAATATTTACTGTCGAATTTTTTATTTTTTTTTATTTTAAATAATGGTTATCCATCAAGAATCATTTCAAACCGTAAAGAATAATATGGTCTCAATGGATATGATCTATGATGTTTCATCAAAAATTTCATATGGATCCTTAACAACATTTCAATCGTGACACCCCAATCTAGATAAAAGATTATTCCGTTAAAACAATTGGTTCCAAATGATTAGTAGAGTTTGTGTTTTTTCTAGCGTGATTTGTTAGATTAAAGCGAAATTAAGTGTTAATTATTGAAATAGAGCAAACGTTTGTAAATTAGTAGAATAGTTTTTTAAATTTTATATATATCATTTTGCCTTTTTCTAATGAAGAAAAAAAAGTAATTACGAAAATGCCATTAATGAAATCTGTCACATAAGCGATCAACTCTACCACACTAACATAGTGCAGTATTGTAAAGTTAGAGTTCCAACGTACTAGAGTTAAAGTATGCTTAGTAGAGTTGACATAATTGAAAAATCGTGTATAGTATAGTTAGATTTCCAGCAGAGGAGAGTTGAAGTGTGGTTAGTAGAGTTAGATTTCCAGCGTAATAGAGTTGATGTTTGCGCTCTTATCAACTCTACCACAAAACAGAGTGCTAACTAGAGTTCCAGCATAGTAGAGTTAAAATATGCTTAGTAGAGTTGACATAAATGAAAAATCGTGTATAGTAGAGTTATATTTTCAGCGTAGTAGAGTTGAAGTGTGGTTAATAGAGTTAGATTTCCAGCTTAGTAGAGTTGATGTTTGCGATTTAATCAACTCTACCACACTAACAGATTGCAGTACGGTAGAGCTAGAGTTCCAGCGTAGTAGAGTTAAAGTATGCTTAGTAAAGTTGACATAAATGAAAAATCGTGTATAGTAGAGTTAGATTTCCTGCATAGGAGAGTTGAAGTGTGGTTAGTAGAGTTAGATTTCCAGCGTAATAGAGTTGATGTTTATGCTCTTATCAATTCTACCACAGTAACGGAGTGCAAGGTAGTAAAGTTAGTTTTGATAACCTAGCCTACTTCCGCAGTTGAGCTTAAATTACGAATTTACGCCTCAGTTATTAGCTCATCCGCCATGCATCCAACTGATTCCTCCATTAGAGACACCATTGTAGCTTTCTTTAAGCTCCTTTACTTCTTCTTAGCTCCTTTGATTTTTCTGTTTATGTTTGGATCTATGGATCAGATAATTTTGGTTTGTTGGATTTGGAGTTTTAATGAAACTCGATGGATTTTTTCGGTGGACCAGTCCTACGGGTGTCGGATCATAGACATTGTCAAAGATTTAAGGCTCGCCGAATTTCTGGAGATGGTTTATGCCGATTTTGGTTTTGATGAACATTGTCATGAGGTAAAATTAAGCTACATGCCAAATGTAGTCATTCATTCACTACTAGAAGATACTCCCTCTGTAATTGTAAGTAACAATAGACAATTGCATTTGTTTGTTTCATAATTTCGTAAAGAAGAAATGCATCTATGTAGATCGTGTCCACAAAATGTGGGTGAACACTATCATACTGTAAATGAACTATATCTCTGTGGTAGAGCTAGTTCTGAGTTATTTCACGTATGATTTCGAATAACACAATAGTAAATTAGTTGTTCATAATATTCATGTACGACTATGCATATATATACTAGTCTAAGACCATACAAATATAAACTACTCTAAAACTATACACAGACTATACAAATCTACCAATCCAACAGTAGGTCTTGGGATGCTGTGATTAGGATGTTCTTATCACACTCGTTTGCATATTCTTTATCACTCAAACCAATTTCCGATTCTGTAGGAAGTTCATCTTTGAAATCAATGGCATATTTCAGCCGAGAGAAGCTGACGTAGTCGTCAGAAAGACCTTCGAAGTTGCATCCGATGGCCAGACACTCAATCATTTTCATAATGTAAATGCCACAGTCGCCTGATCGTTTATTACGTGGTATGCCCTTAGTCACACGCACAATCTTATATTGAGCCGCGCTAATGTATTGTCGCATCTCCTTGGGTGAAAAACAATTTATCATCTTCAGAATCTTCAAGACATATGGCCTACAATAAATGAGAACCATGTAAATATAACACACATGTAAATGAACTCTACCACACGATAATTCAACTCTCCTACATTGCAATCCAACTCTACCAAAATTCAATATAACTCTACCACACGACACTTCAACTCTACCCTATCGCAATCCAACTCTACTAAAGTTCAAGCTAACTCTATCACACTACACTTCAACTCTACCAAAATTAAATCTAACTCTATCATACTACAATTCGACTCTACCAAATGACATTTGTGTATATGAACTTTACTATACTGAATTTGAGTAGAGTAACTTACTTGCATGACTCTACAATCGCACAAGCGGGAGTGCAAGAGGGGTCGGGACAGTATATGCGAATCTTCCTTTCTTCAGATTAGCTTTGACGGCCACCCAGTGAATGTTGTCATAATTATGAGTGATGTAGATAATGTCAACGTCTCTCATCCACTGCTTATTAGTGGCACATAATGTGGGTGAAGTGCCGTCGAATACATCTTTAAACCCACTAGGCCACAAAAATTTATCTTCCTTTCCCACGTAACACCAAAAACCACAAAACAGCGGCTCCAGGAAAGCTATCTGATTAGTCTTCAATGGGCTTGGAGTTTCCATTGATCTTTTCTGAAAGAGATTCATCCCGGAGCCAATATGATGTAAGAAGAAAACTGTATAAGTAGGTGGAATCGAACTCTACTACAGAAAACTTTACGTCAAAAATACTTAAACTTACGAAATCGTGTAGCCAGCCATACCGAGGGACAAGCCACTTCTCTTTTGGGGTGATCAAGCAGAGAAAGAAATCCACATTTGGACTCGGGTTCCCGTCAATCGTAAGTTCTCTACAGAATTTAAGACATTTGTAAATAATCGATGAATTCTTATGCAACACAGCACATTCAAAAAGGTACTTACAATTGATGCTTCACGTAGTCGTGTAACCAAAGTACTATTATTTTTGAAATCGGACCAAAAGGATCATAGACACTCCAAGAATAAACTACATTCAAATGAATCCGCTTGACAATGGAACAACCTTCGAAAGGGGATACCTGTAAGAAGAACGGTTAATGAACTCTACTATAAGATAGAATGAACTCTACCAAACGTTAGATCAACTCTATCATACAACAACTCAATTCTTCCACTCTACAACCTAACTCTACCAAATGTCACACTAACATTACTACACGGAATCCAACTCTACTAAATAAAACCTAACTACTATACTCGAATATGAACTCTACTATACTCGAATATGAATTGTACCTGGTTCTTAGTGTGTAGTAGTGCCCGAGTCATTTTCGGTAACACATCTTCCATACAGAATAACTCATCTTTTGTTTGTTTATCCTTTTCTGCAGTATCCACCAGGTTTATGACGCCTAACTATGACATTGCTGGTTTAATTTTATCCACATCGTAAGGTGGTTCTTCTTTTGACGGTTCTTCTGGATTCCTAACAACCCGTGATGACGGGCTGAAAGGGTCGGATGTCTCCAGACTCTGGATAACCCATTTATTCTACAAAAATATGAAAATGTCAACTTTATTTAACAGAATTATCACCTCTACCAATAAGATTTATTTATAACGGGATTACCTAGTCCGATGGGATAGTATTTTTAGTGGTGGCTAGGGTCACTTGGGTGTCATCAAGGTGAGCATCCACATTTGTTGGTGTAATTGTATTACGCACAACACCTGAACCTGCAGTTGGTGTTTTCTCTGAATCCGAGTCCAAAAGATGTGGAGTTGGCTCCCAAATAGTTTTCTGCAAAGAGAAACTCTAAAACATGTTAGCTTCATGGTAGAGTTGCTAATATTGGTAGAGTTCATTTTTTTGGTTTGGTAGAGATGTTTTGAACACAATAATTAAAAAGTAGAGTTAAACAGAACTCGCCAAACCATATATAAGCTCTACCAAAGTTAACAACTCCACAACTTTATGTTTACGTTCGTACAAATATGAATGTAAATGTATTTAATGTTTGTTGGTACATTGTATAAATCAATCAGAGTAAGTCTCATTAAAATAGAACCTTACGTACCGATTTCAGTCCCTTATTATTAGGGGATTTGTGTGTACTGTTTGTTTCGCCTTCTATGTCATCTTTGCAATTCACATGTTCACGATTCACATCGTGCTGAGGACGATGTGCTGGAGTTGTCTCACCTCCACCCTCATCCGCATTCTCAGCCTTGTTCTCCAGGCTATAAAATTGTGGTTTTGCCCCCGTCTCCTCCAGCCTAAGAATCATCTCAAGCATGGTTGTATTGTCTGAGGTGTTACGCTCCAGCCTATTCACGCGCTCAATGAGCATTGTGGTCTCTGCCCTCGTATCCAGCCTACTCTCCTCAAGACGATATATACGTTCAGCAAACATGTTTTGATCGTGTCTCATCACTTCGAAGGCTCTGGTTATAACTCTAAGAGTGTCAAGCAATGCACTCGACTCCTCTGCCTTCCGCTTTTTCTTTTTAACGACTCTCACCACATCCTCCATGGTAGTGGAGTCATCCATCCTAATATGAATTTTCTTCTTCTCTTCTTTCTTGCGTTTTTTCTCTTCTTTCTTAGAGTCATCCTTCTGTTTTTTTTTCTCTTCCCCTTTCTTCACTTGCTGTTTTGAACTAGCATTACACTTGCTCATCCTCTCCTCGACATAAGCATCTGCCTTCCTCTTATTGCTTACGTCTCAAGTGAATTCATCTAGCCTGGAGGTAAGTATGTCTTCAAGCATGGTGTCCACTTTAGAATCTTCAATATTGTTTGACCATAGAGGCATTATCTCCAGAGGCTGTGTAGCCAGCTGCTTAAGACGTACTTGGTAAACGAGAAGATGCAATTTATTATTAAACACGAATGAGCTATACTATACACGAATGAACTCTATCAATCACCTATACCAACTCTACCACACAAGCAATATACCTTTCCATTATTTGCTAGCTCCAACTTCACCATGTCATTGGGCTCAATGGTTTGTTTTTTTATTGGTCTCCATCGTAGAATGAGGACGTCACCTTCTCTTTGCTCCCTAAATTTTTCAGAAACTATGGGGATGGACTCAAATGCCCATATCAGAAGCGCGTGCACAAAATCATGTAGAGTGTAATTACTAGCCTTTTTATAAGCTGCAATTTTGATCGATTTGATCAGTTCTACAAACACCGCTCTTCTCCATGGATGCCTCTCGAACATCTCAAAATCTGCAACCAACTTCAAGCACAAAAAGAGAGCCTACTATTTGTGTGGTAACCATAAACTCCTACATTCAAAACCACTAGCAAGCCCACCATCTTCCTCTTCTCGAAAGACCATCCTCTACATCTCCCCAAGAGATCTTTCAACTCTACCCATTTAGGGCTTTCACCAACCCCTAAACCAATATCTTCTCAAAGTTCTCTATGGGTTTCATTTGCCATATTAGAAGCCTTCTCGAAATTACTGCAACTAAACTGTTATTTCCGCAAAATCGTGCAAAGAAAACCTCGTAGGCCGAGACCCAAACAACACCCAAATCTCATACATCTTCTTAGTCACTAGTTGATTCATCAACAGGTACTGTATATGCTTCCCTGTAAAGTTGTAGACAGAGTCTGCTATCTTCAAAAAAAGGTCTACGCAAGTGTTCTCCTTTATGTCTACGTATGCATCCTCACCAATACCCTTAATCATATTATTGATGTTTTTAAGATTGCAGAAATGGTTGATGCTTCGATTCTTCATCACCGGTACACCGTGTGTGAGATACTTCTTCGGGTACTTCTTGTATGCCATATCTAAAGACGAAAGAAAACAAACGATAAACATAAAAAAACCCTACTCCATTACAGGTAAATAAACTCTATCAAACGTCTGACTAACTCTATTACACTTCACCATACAAGCAACCCAACTCTACCACACTACAAGCCAACTCTACAATCTTACAATCTAACTCTACCAACCTACAACCTAACTTTATCACACTACAAGCCAACTATACCATACTACAATCTAACTCTACAATACACTACAACCTAACTCTACCACACTATAATGCAACTATATCATACTACAATCTAACTTTACCATACCATATCACTAACTCTACTACACATAATCCAACTTTACCATACACTACAACCTAACTCTACCACACTATAAGGCAACTATACCATACTACAATCTAACTCTACCATACCATATCACTAACTCTACTACACGAAATCCAACTCTACCATACACTACAACCTAACTCTACCACACTATAAGGCAATTATACCATACTACAATCTAACTCTACCATACCATATCACTAACTCTACTACACAAAATCCAACTCTACCACACACTACAACCTAATTCTACCATACCATATCACTAACTCTACTACACGGAATCCAACTCTACCACACACTACAACCTAACTCTACCACACTATAAGGTAGTTATACCATACTACAATCTAACTCTACCATACAATATCACTAACTCTACTACACAGAATCCAACTCTACCACACACTATAACCTAACTCTACCACACTATAAGGCAATTATACCATACTACAATCTAACTCTACCATACCATATGACTAACTCTACTACACGGAATCCAACTTTATCACACGCTACGACCTAACTCTACCACACGACAAGACAACTATACCATACTACAATCTAACTCTACCAAACATCAGACTAACAGTACACGGTGAGTAATCCAACTCTACCACACTACAACCTAATTCTACTACACGGATTCAAACTATACCCCACTACGATCTAACTCTACTAAACGTCATACTAGCTTTACTACACTAATCATATCTCTACTTCACCCTTACCCTCACAACTAATTACGAAGAAGATGAAGAACAAAAACCTAAATGTCGCAAAGTCAAGAAATCCAAATGTCGTGAAATCGAGATATCCAAATGTCGCGAAATCGACAAACCCAGTGTCTACGTAAACCCTAAACCTAAATGCCCTCACAAAAAAGAAGAAAAATAAGAAGAGCAGAAGAGGAAGAAGAAAAGAAGAAACTTACCTTTGATAAATTCACAACACGAAAATGTAGACGACGAGTACGAAGAACAAGATGAAGAAGAAGACAACGAGTATGAAAAACAACGAAGAACACTTTCAATAAGACGACGAATAAAAGAAAGAGAGGTTAACGATGACGGTTTACAATATATGTTTCTTTCTTTTTTCTTTTGTGAAATTAACCAGAGAAGAAGAAGAAAATAAAATAAGAAAACAATTTTTGTTTCAAGGGTGTAATCGTAATTACTCTTGACACTTTCTTTTTTTTTGACAAAAACTATTTTAGTAATTACACTATACTCTTACTCTATTTGAGCAATTCTTTCATATATATATATTTATAGTTCATACCAAAAATCCGGTAATTTCTCAATAAAATTTCAGAAATTATTTGAAGTAAATACTAAGCTAGATTGGACCATTTATTTCTATTTCGGAAATTCTATATTAGTACTAAATACACAAAATGACAATCTTCATATTTCTATATAAATCCACAATTGTAAATAAATACACCCAAGTTGAAAATTTAGAATATCATTATGCGTCGGTTTTTACGGTTTAACGTTAATCACAATACTAAATCAACTAAGATCTTACGTCCCTCACCATTTTTCTCGTTTTCCCACTATTGTACTATGAAAAACTATCGATTAAATATAAAATTTAACAAATTTAGTTGATTAAACTATAAAGTCAAAACCTGACTAATTAAATTTGTAATTAAATACTAAATTTTGAAAATATGTAATTTTGGGGGCACTGGCAGAGCATCAAATTCAGGAGGTGGAGGTATCTACTGATTGTGAGATGGTGTGGCACATCCTCAACCATCAAGCAGAGTGGCCGGCGTTTGAGACATATCAGGAGAAGTTCCAGCAGTTACGGTCTAGTTTCCAGGTGTGCTCCTTATCTGTTATCCCCCAGGTGTTGAATTTGAAGGCCGATGTGCTGGTACGGATAGGAAGAGTTGTTGGGCCTCACTCCTGAAGCTTCTAATCTACTTTCTAAGCATATTACTTGTATGTCGTTGACAAAAAAAAAAAAAAAAACAATCCGATAGTTTTAAATAAAATTGTTTTCTAAATTGGAAAACCAAATTAATTGTTAAAAGTTTGATTCGGTCTTTGTTTGCTTTTTTATAAAACTTAGATATAATTTTCTCTTTCTTAAAATATAAACTCAAATTTATAAGTATCAAACACAGTTCCAAAAAAAAAAAAATCAAACACAATAATTATCCTTGAAATAACGACCTCTTAGAACCCTAGCCAACAGTGACTCTGGGGAATCCAAAAGACGCCAAAACTGTTTCGCTAATAAGGCGGAGTTAAAATCCTCTAGCACCCGAAAATCTAATCCTCCTTCAGATTTAGGTTTACACACTGTTAACCGTTTCTTCCAATGAATACCCTTCGTAATTTGGGAATTCGACCACCAAAAATCCGCAATAGCAGAGTTCAGCTGGCAGACTATCAACTTGGGGAGTCTGTAACAAGACATCACGTATGTACGCAAAGCTGTCAAGACAGATTTAATTAAAACCTCCTTACCTGCTCTCGTCTTATGGTTGGCGAAGTATTTTGTCTGCACGACCCCTGGTTTCAAAAGGGGCCCTTAGACGATTAGGGGATGGTAGGACCACAAGGGTATGGTTAGACCCATGGATTCTGGATAGAGTACCTCGGCCAGCAAGACATATATCACTTTCCTTGATTCCTGAATCGACAGTGGACCAATTTATTGATCACTGTTCGGGTTCTTTGAAGGAGGTATTGGTTCGTCAATATTTTGATCCTATTGATGTCCAATATATACTAGGCATCCACCTCCCGAAGCGAACACGTCTAGATTATTGGGGATGGCATTTTACAAGGACATGACGATACTCTGTTAAGTCTGGGTACCTTGCTCAGACGACTAGCTCAACCTTAGTGGATGGCTGTTGAGGGCCAACTTTTCAGGCCTTATATGAGAAGTTGTGAAAGATTCGAGCTCCAAATAAAATACGGCATTTCTTGTGGCAGATTTTGTCAAGTAGTGTTGTTGTAAATCAGAATCTAATTCAAAGAGGGTGTTAGATGCAATATAGAGTGCTTAAGATGTGGAGCCAAAACAGATACTATTTCTCATGTTCTTTTCCAGTGTCCTGTGGCGCTCCATACATGGGCCCTATCAGATATCCCTTCAGCGAAACACATTTTTCCAGGGGATTCTGTCTGGTATAATTTGGATTATTTTTTTTGGAGATTACCTGATACGGGGCATCACATTTACTTTTCGTGGATGATTTGGAACATTTGGAAAGCCAGAAATGAATTTTGTTTTTCAAACATAGATATTGACCCTCGCACCATTATTTCTAGGTCGATGGCATAATTTAGAGAATGGTCTGAGATTCGGTCACAACCATTGGTTCAACGGTTTCAGCGTTTGAGCATTAAAGGAACACAAAAATGCTCATGAATTTTTCTTTCTACAACCTATTTCGGGTTCACTGGTTTCAAATGCCTGGTGGACGCTTCCTGGAAGATGACGGACCAATTAACAGGGTTAGGGTGGTTCAGCTTTCCAGATTCGGTGGAGGGGTCTTGTTCGGGTGCTCGTTGCGTCAACCGCAGCTTATCAGCGTTGCATGCAGAGGTCGAAGCCATTCTTTGGGGCATGGAGTCACTGATAGCTATTCAGGCCTTGGAGGTTGAGGTATCGACGGATTGTGAGACGGCGGTGCATATTCTTAATTGTTCGGGGGGAATGGCCAGCTTTTCTCCTTTACCAGGAAGATTTTGTACGGTTACACAGTCTTTTTTCGTTTTTCTTCCTCTCGACTATTCTGCAGGATCTCAACTATAAAATTAATTCTCTTGCTAAGTTTGTTAGAGAAACAAGGTATAATTGATTGTACTGAACTTTATATAAAGTACTTTATAATATTGCCCTTAGACAAAAAAATCAAACACAACATTCCCCATTTTACTAAACCCGAAATTGTAACATTACACTAATTAAAAAGCGGGTAAATTTTATATTTCGCACTTCTATTACAACATTTTGTTTGCTTTATATTACCAATTTACCCCTACTTCATTTGCTTATTACGGAAAAAGAATGAGAAGACCAGAACACTCGTATATCCCAAATCTCCAAGATGTCAGGGAATGATGACGCCATTACAATACTCCTCTCCCAACCTCACCATTTCTCGAACTATCATTTCTTATTCACCATTTTGCCACTACTCTTCTTTTCCACCTTCTCATTTCGCATCTACTTTCCACTCAACCAAATGCCAATCTAATCAAAACCCAAATCTCGTTTCTGTTTTCCGAGAAAAACCCAGAATTTCTCATTCCCTTAGGTGCTTTAATTCATCTTCAATGGCGACTCCGACGCAGGACTATGAAACTAAACCCTTTTCTGTTCTTTTTGTATGTCTGGGAAATATTTGTCGGAGCCCAGCTGCTGAAGGCGTTTTTAGAGATATTGTGAAGAAGAGAGGTCTCGATTCCAAATTCAACATCGATTCAGCTGGAACCATTGATTATCACGAGGTATTATCATTCTGTTTCGGACTCTCTTGCCTTTTCGATTTCAAAGAGATGAACACAAGAAAAAAAAGTAATCTAATATGATTGATTTGAACAATTAGTTAATGACGCTTTCAGATGTAGAAAGGTTTGATTTTGGATTTAGGGTTTTGGTGGGAGTAAAGAGTAGTGAGGACTTTGAATTCATGTTGCTGAATCGATTTCGATTGTGAAACTGCTTTTTGACAAGGGAAGAACAAAATCACTAATCTAATTTAGGGTTGTGAAAGAAGATTAATGTCTGATTTGGAACAATTAGTTAATGATGATTCTTTCAGATGTGGAAAGACTTGATTTTGGATGTAATTTGGTGGGAGTTGGGAGCCGTGAGACTTTAAAAGTTATGCTTCGGAACCAATTTTGACTTGTGAAACTATTTTTTGTTTTGTTTTACAAGGGAAATATGGCAGATCCAAGAATGAGAAGTGCTGCGAAGCGTCGTGGAATTGAGATAACATCATTGTCTAGACCGATTAAGGCATCTGATTTCAGGGACTTTGATCTCATTCTCGCGATGGATGAGCAAAACAGAGGTAAAAGAAACAATAATAATTCAACATTGTTCAAACATTTTGTGGTTAGACTTAGATTCAGTATCTTGGTTAAGGAATTTGCATGCTTAGTCATGGAGAGTTAAAATAAATGTTTTGACTACTGAATTTTTTGATGTAGAGGACATATTGAATGCTTATAATGTATGGAAAGCTGGAGGAAATTCTCCACACAATGCAGATAAAAAGGTATCGTTGAATTGATTGTTATTGTTGTTGCTTGACTTTGAAACTAAGTTATGGGAGATTTCAGATTCTAAAACATGTTCGTGAATTTTCAGGTTAAGCTAATGTGTTCATATTGCAAGAAGCACAATGATAAGTTTGTTCCGGATCCATATTATGGTGGAGCTCAAGGTTTTGAGAAGGTAATAACCCTTTGAGATTGGATAAGCTGAATTGATGAGTATATTAAATATTGATTTAGATTGGATAAGCTTGGATAAACTCTGGTTTGGCTGATGCTCGAGTATTTTGAGCTATGTTGTCTTCCAAAACTGGTTGATTTATTCCTAAGAATTTAAAATAGCTACTTGATCTCTTTCTTGTTTATGGTTGATTACACAGGTACTGGATTTGCTTGAGGATGCATGTGAGTCTTTGCTGGACAGTATCATTACTGAAAACTAAGATTGATAGCTCTGTACATAAAACTAAAACGTCTTTCACAATTACAGTGTTTTTTAAACATCTTCAATGATGTCAATTGTGTAAGAAATGTTGTGAAGCTTGAATCTTATTGAGTTTTTCTTTCTTTCTTAAAACCTTGTTAAACTGAACTTATGTGATATGCTCCCTTTGATAGTGTCTTAGAGAGCGCTCTGTACACAATTGTTAAAAGGGTGAATTTGTGAGATAGGGTAGGAAATAAGTAAGAATATAAGTATAAATATCAAAACCTTCTCTATAACCATTTCAAAGAAAATATGACAAAGTAACTTCATAGCATTATTCATGTCTACCTACACAGTAGAGAAAGAGAAGAAGGAAGAGATGAACAAAGAGATGAACAAAGAAGAGAATAGAGAAGGGTTTATTGTTTACACTTGAAGGTTTATATAAGAAATATAGACGTTTTATGTAAAATAGAAAAAGAACATTTTTTAATAAATACATTTATTTCTTATAATAATTTTTGTTCATTTATGTACTTAATGAGGAATTGAGATGTTAGTAATTGGGATAATTGCATGTATATGTTATATAAGTGCTATAAAATTATAAGTTGAACTAAAAGCTGATTTTCTGGTCTGCAGTGTTAGAGACCTCTTTCATAAATATTATTTGTTAGTTTTGTATTTCAATATTAGTTGTCTTATATAGGAAAAAAATTGGAAAAATAAATGTTATAGAATTTATGCAGATGCAGAATATTCATAGTCACCTTTGTCTTCTGAGCTCTACAATGAATGGTGGAGAATCAGGACACTGATTTTCCATGAAATATCACTTTATATATATAAATAAACATTATTATTTTATTGTTTTCGATAAGAAAAATATCACTATAACATATGGACTCGCAACTTCTATGGTAACGTTCACACAAAGCCTATTTCTCTGTGTTAATCATTCCTTCATCCATTCAAATAAAAGTCTCTTCTCTTTGTTAAACCCTTCCTTCATCGATGGGTGATCTTGATCCACTCTCTACCACGCTTATTGGTTCTTCTTTTTTCCTTGTCTTATTCGCAGCCATTATAGGCTTGTTCACACTTTTTAAGAATATCAGTTTCCAAGAAAATAACAAAGAAATTAATTCTTCTTCTTTATCTCTTGCATCACCTTCAGCTTCTCTCTCTCCAAATTGGGTACACCATGTATTTCCAAGCTTCCACGGGCCAGATGTCCGGGAAGGCTTTCTTAGTCATCTTTTGAAATCGTTAAAAAGCAACGGAATCAAACCATTCATTGATAATGATATCGAAAGGAGTAAATCAATTGGTCCTGAACTCAAAGAAGCTATCAGAGGATCGAGGATCGCGATCGTCTTGTTATCAAAGAACTATGCTTCTTCTTCGTGGTGTCTTGATGAATTAGTGGAGATTATGAGGTGCAGAGAAGTGTTGGGTCAGATAGTGATTACCATTTTCTATAAAGTTCAGCCAACTGACATAAGAAAACAGAAGGAGGGTTTTGGAGATGCCTTCAAAAGAACATGTAAAGGTAAAACAAAAGAGCATATTGAAAGATGGAGAAAAGCTTTAGAGAATGCGGCTCAGATAGCTGGAATGGATTCTGGCGCCTGGTATGCTCTCTTCATTTCTAGTTTCTATGGTTCATATTTGCTTCAGAGTTTTCTTTCTTTCACTTTCTTTGTTTCTTCTTTCTTTCCTTCATTAAAGACAATTTGGTTATCAAATCTGGTATAATTCCACAAGAATGTAAATTTGTGGTATTTTAAACAATTTTAGAAGCTTAATTGGCATTTTTTAGGAGATTTTTTAAAATAAATATATCAAGACAAGCAATTACTTGTACTTTGGATATGTATATATGAGAGAATTTTCATGACCAAACTAATAATTGACAGTTTTATATTTTTTATGACTAGACTATTAATGAGTTTATATTTAAATCTTCTAATGTTAGGGATAACGAAGCGGACATGATTGAAGAGATAACCACTAAGGTTTCAGATGAACTGAGAAATTTCACACCACCAAGATATTTCAAAGATTTAGTTGGGATGAGCACTCATATGGAAGAAATCAAACGATTGTTTAGCCTAGCTTGCCTAGATATGAATGACGTAAGGATGATTGGGATTTGGGGTCCTCCTGGAATTGGTAAAAACAACCATTGCTGAATTTATATTTCATCATCTTTCCAGCGAATTCCAACATCGCGCAATTATGGTCAATATCAAAGCCAACTATCCACAAAATCATTTGGATGATTCCGGTGCACGAAAAAAACTACAACACCAAATGTTGTTACAAATATCCAATCAGAAGGAGGTTCGTAATTTAGAACTAGCCTTAAATGGGTTGAAAGACAAGAAAGTGTTACTTGTTCTTGATGACGTTGTTCGCATAGAACAAGTACATGCCTTGGCTAAAGAAATTGGATGGTTTGGTCCGGGAAGTTGTATTATTATCACAACAGAAAATCGAAGACTTTTGGAGGCGCATGGGATCAATCATATCTACAAAGTGAAATCTCCATCACGTGAAGAGGCTTTTAAAATCTTCTGTATGAATGCCTTTGGAAAAGAATACCCAGATGATGGTTTCTATGATCTTGCTTGGGAAGCTACATACCATGCTGGTGAACTCCCATTGGGATTGGAGGTTTTAGGCTCTGCTTTGAAGGGGATGTCCAAGGAAGAGTGGAAAAGGCACTGCCATTGTTAAAGACTCGCCTAATTGATGGGAAAATTGAGAGCATTATAGAGTTCAGTTACAATGCCTTACATGATGAAGAGAAAGATTTATTCCTTTATATAGCCTGTCTTTTCTCGGGTTTTCATAGTTTTACTCATAGAGTGGAAGTGTATCTTGCAAAGAAGTTGTCGAATTTAAAGCACAGTGTTGACATCTTAGTTAAGAAATCTTTCATATCTATTGAGGATGGAAGATTCAAGATCCATGCTTTGCTAGCACAATTTGGAAGAGAGACTTCGCGTAAGCAGGTGAAACGTCAGCTTTTGATTAATGCAAGAGATCTGTGTGACGATACAATTGTAAGTTTTGCCATTACATATGGTCCTAAAAATTGAGTTTATATGATAAATAATCATCTTAACCTATATTTTGTTTTGGTTATTATTCAGGATTGTAGCAAGTTAATTGGGATAAACTTAAACTTTGCTTCGTGGACAATAAGTGATGAAGAGTTCAATAAGTTGAATGAGATGGATATAATAAGTAAGAAAGCAGTTGAAAGAATGTCTGATGTCGAATTCGTAGACATCGTTGAACGTGATGGTGGTGTTGCTCCTTGTAAGAGACTGCACTCACTACTTCATCATTCTCAAATGATAAGGTTTCTATCATGGAATTATTTCCCGAATATAAGTCTGCCTTCTACTTTTAATCCGGAGTATCTCGTCGAATTAAGCATGATGGCGAGCAAGCTTCAAAAGCTATGGGAAGGAAATAAAGTAAGCACTTTAATCAAAATCACTTTATAATTTTCTGGGTCATTTTATAATACTATTTCAGAATCACTTTTAAAACACAATTTGTTTGCATTGCAGTAGCAAATAATAGACTTTATAGGTATTTTATAATATTTAATTATAAAATAATAATTAGCTATAACAATTATGTTGTAAATATATGACTTAGTTAAATGCAAAAAAATAGAAACATTTTAACATATAATACTTTCCTTTTCTATAAATGGTAACTTATCAATTAACAGTATTATTTAAACAAGGGTTGAAAATCGCGAAACTAGGTTTTTGCGAAAGGCTAGAATCGATCGAGCACTAGGCAATCAATCGATCCCTTGAATGATGAGTCGATCTTCTCAGAAACCAAGTCGTTCTTCAGATCGTGCGCATAATCCTTTGAGATGACTGATCGATCGATCTATCAATCGATCGAGCACTAGGCAATCAATCGATCCCTTGAATGATGAGTCGATCTTCTCAGAAACCAAGTCGTTCTTCAGATCGTGCGCATAATCCTTTGAGATGACTGATCGATCGATCCTTGATAGATCGATCGGTCCTTCCT
>JAKUCM010006486.1:0-44071 GCA_023374145.1 Lepidium sativum
TTATAGTTATGAAGCAGACTTCAATCAGGATTCTGTTCTGGTTTTTATTTATTATTTAAAGATCAAAAGTACATGTGTGAAATTATTTGAAAACCATACTTATAGTATTATCTGTAAAAAAAATTTAAGAATATATGTTTTATGAAGTAGTATTTATAAAATTATGTCATCGAAATATCCAAATTGCATAAGATGTTATTCTTTTCGAATAATTAGATCGGTAAGATACAATAACCTCAAATCCTTTTATAGTTTGTCTAAATTAAGAGAAAGAGAACAAATTCTAGATATTATAATTATTAGTTGGATTAACTAAACAGAAAAATGACATGTATATAAGATATTCAACCCAGTTATTTTGGATAGTATAAAAAAATAAAAATAAAAAGTAACTATGGATATTCGAAAGTGGTGAATATGTATAGTTTCAATAGAAGATTAAACAACTTCATCACTGTAAATCAACCGACGTGTAATATGGACATTCAAAGGTCTTTCGAATTCGAATAACAAATATTAAGTTACATATTATATAGTCTTTGGTCCATAAATATATTTAAAAATGTAAAACAAAAACTTTATTTTCAAAGATTTATTTTAACAAAATCGAAATGGACTTAGTTAATAAAAAGAGATGAAGAATTTGACGAAGAAGAAGGTTCAGTTTCAGGTTATTAGTGAGTTTTGATTTATGAATGACAAAATCTATATATATAATAAACGGTTAAATTTTAGTATTTTTTTCCAAATATATAATAACTAAATTATGCTATATAAACTAATTGATTATATAATATATTACGAAAATTGTTTATTCTAAAGAAATTTTATTTTAAATAAACCTATTTAACTTTTTTCTTTGACTCGGTTCATATTCAATTTAGGTTTTTTCAAATATGTAAAAAAAAAAGATAAATATAGTTCATCTTACCTTACAATAAATTCATTTGTTTCATGCAATCTCTTTATCAACACATTATCTAAACCTTGGATTAATGAAGCCATTTGGATACAATTATTTGTTGTTTAGTTTGTGTTTGTGTTGGACATGTACTTTTCAAATGAAAAACATAGTGTGCAAACCTGATGAGGCCGACATTTTTGTATTTTAGACATGTGTTGAAGTAGAATGAGGAGCTGGATTTTCCCAACTTTGTGTTACAACTACTGCACGAGATGTAGTACGAACCATATTGTTCGTCGATGGCATCTATCATAGCGAGACAGATAAAGCTTGCCGCCTTGTTTGTTTTTCATTGGAAAGTAAATAATAATCTCGACGACTGTGTTATAGAGTTTAGAATTTGTAGGGTTATCAGTTTTTGAAAATGGGACTTACCTATGGAGTTTCACTTTGCAGATACTGTTGTTATTCTTTGATAGTCACAGTTTCCAGTTTTGTGATGGAGGATGATGCACTTGAAACAGTCAGAGGTTTTTTTGTCACTTAGAGATAAACTGAAATGTGTTTTTTGTTGTTATGTTAGTGTCGATTTGGTTATCATTGGGAAATGATGGTAATCATGCAATAGCATCAGAGAATATACATTTTGAAAAAAACATTTGGTGTCATCAACGTCATTGTCAAAAAAGAGGCGGGTAGCTGATGTCGAGCTTAGGGTTACAATACATGTAGGAATATTAGGTGTGTAGTGGGATCGAATATAAGTTGTAGTTTGTATTTGGGATTAGTGAACAGAGAATTTAATATACCTCCTATAGATTTTGGATTCACAGTAGTGATGAGAATCACTTTTAGCTTGATGTGTGTGTTATTCCATTGGGTCCTAAACTTTCCGGCAATGTTTTCCCCATAAGCTAACACTGATTATGTCACATCTGAATATTAAATGGTAGGTTGTTATCTTGAGAGAGAGATGTATTAAGCGTAAAGCTTGTGAGGACTTACTCTTGATGTTGGAGGTGTAGAAACACTCTATCACTTGATCTTGTGTCATGTACTTGACGTGTCATTTCTTTAGTGGATGTCAAGTGGAGGTTGTCACCTGAAATGACGCGGAGCCCACCTATGACATCTTAAAGACGTAAAAGTAATTCCTGTGGCGTGATGTTTATGTGCTAAGTATTGTAAATGAGTATGTATTGGGTTACCGAAGAGGTCAATGTTGGTGTCAGCAATTGCAGAAAAACTCTTGGAAAGTCTTTAGCCTAAACTTGTCTTCTTCAATTATGTGATTTCCGAGTGGTGCCGAGAGGAATGTTGTTCTGTCAGTGAAAGAGATGGAGTGTTTGTAGTCGGAGGACACGGTAGTACTTCTTGCTGGGATTGACCATGAAGTTTTTCAATTTGTATACTGTGGTCGCCATCAATTCTTCTTGAAACCGAATTGCCTGCTTTGCCGAAATAAAACCTTGAACTGCATTTCCTTGCAGTCGTATTGATACGAAAAAAATCAGTGTTGTATATTTAGAAGAAATAGATTTCAATGTACCTTGGAGTCAAAGATGAGGAATTCAATGCCTTTAATATTCTTCTTGTACGTATTTAAAAACTTAGAAAAATTATAAGGAACAAAAAAATTTCTTAAAACAAAATGGGCTTGAAAAAGGAAAAGCACATCAAAAGAAATTAAGACATACAAAAATCGAAGGCCTAAAATTCTGCAATTGTAGATTCGAGATAGCTGTGAGCATTGGTCATATATTCATATTCTTTTGTTTCTTTTAAATTCTCTATGTTTGTTATTTTGATTCATATATCATACTATCGTTTTCTATTTTCAATGTCATTTTAATAGATTTTTTTTGCTTTGCTTGTATTCATATATCAAATATTATATCTATTGTACCTTAGTTGTTTAACAGTATAAAGATAATATAATAATTTTAATATAAAAATATTCTGAAGCATCAACACAAAAAAAATTGAATGACATGTCAATGTAAAAGTACTTTTAAGAAACTTTTAACAAAAAAAATTCTGTGATTTATAGAAAGTAAATGATGTTACCTTTCTCAATAAATGGCATATTAAAGAACTTATAAGCTAGTCATTTTTTTTTGGGACTAATATAGATTGGTCACTAAAAACATGCAAGTTGTAAAATATAATACGTGAATTATGAGTTTTTTACTTTTTTTTTGGTTACTCTCCGTTGTTGCTTCGTTTGGATCACTGCAAAAAACCCATAGTAAAGTAATAATTAAACGAACAAATATGGAAGGTATAGATGTTAAAATCAATCAAACAATTTTCAAAACTCGCTTAGGAGTATAATCTCGAAAGAAAAAAAGGAAGACAACAAATTTAAGGGTAACAAAAAAGAAAAAAGAGGTATTCAGATTGTTGTTACCTAATAAAGCAATGGTCAAGAATATTTGACATTGATGATCTTCTAGGAAAACGCTAGGGGTTGTTTTTTTTCACATGAAACCATATAAGTTTGAGGACAAATGAGAATATAAGAAATCACTAACGATTTAAACGAATTAGACAAATACCTGCAGTAAGAAACGTTAGAAAATTGGAAGAGAAATTTTTGTGATTAATTTCAGTAATATTTATTAGTTTTAAATATATTGTGGATCAATACCCATTTAGTTTCCATAGATTTTTAATAAAAACTAACGCTTCAACGTAGAGTGTGGGATGTTTAAAAGGTGAGTCACTAAGTGAGATTTTTAAGAATTGTTTTAGAAAATTTATGCTAACATGGCATCATTAAAAGAGATTAAAAAAATATGATGTGGATGGCTTAAAAGGTCTCAAAACCTTGGTTTTATTAGTATAGATATATGTTTATACATTCATAAAGTTATGCAAATACCCTTTAACTAATAATATTCACGTTTTATCATAAAATAACATGATATAATATACATCACACAGATTCTTGCATAATTTACGAGAATTAGAAGTTACATTCTATTAAATTAATTATGTTCTACCAACTGTAGAATTTTAATTTTAGATTAGTTAAATTAGTCAAAAAAAATTTGGAATATATAAATTTGGAATATATATTCTACAGTTTCTTATTTAGTGTACGAAACTCTCAGACTCTATATTCTACCAATTTCTCTATATTCTACCGACTTTATAGTATAAATTCTAAATAAAGTAGATTTCTCGCACATTTTAGAATATATTATATGGTTCTTGTATAGTATACAAAAATCAGAATTTATATTCCACTAACAGCAGAATGTAAATTTTTCTAAATCAGTAGATTTTTTTTACAAATTTTAGAATATATATTCTATAGTTTTTTGTATAGTCTAATAAATTCAAAATTTATATTTTACCAATTTCTTTACGTTATATAATTTAATTTCTACCTACTTATGATTTGTGTAACTCTGATATTTTCAATCAATACTCCGATTTTTCTACTTTGTTTAGTATAAGTGTAAATATGAAATGACTAACAAAGCTATTAAAAATAAAATTTAATATAATGAAATGTGTATTAAAGTATGTAATAATAACAGACATTGATACTTATACACGTTTGTTTAAAATTGGTTATAATTATTACTGATTTTTTGGGGGTTTTAAGCTTTTAAATGAACATTTAATTTGTTTCAAACGTTTAAAATATAAAATATATCAATTTGATGAAGTTTTATGCGTAATTGGTAAAGCTCTTCCACATTGTATTCAATACATCATATTTGTTTTTGTAAAACTTTATTTCTCGAAGATTGAAGATGTTGCAAATTTATGTTACTTGTGCTTTATGGAGATTAATTGGAAAAGAGTGTAAATTTATTGTTGATGGAAGCAAATATTTCTGAGTACTTAGTTTGAAATCTACTACTGCTATTGAAAAGCTAAAGGGCATGGTCTCAAAAGAGTTCAAAAATATAATTCAATTGTTTGCCTTTTAATTTGATGATTAACTCAGAATATCCAAGAATTCTTGTGAATACCGATCGACAGTTGAGAAATTTTATTGCATGTTCGATGAGAACATTTATGTTGAAATTGTGTCTATGTCTATAACCTAGGAATGGTGAGCTGAAGAGTAAAAACATTATAGATGAACATGAACGTGAATCAACCAATAGAGATAAAGATAAGGGTACTTTTAGAGAAAATTCGATAGATTTTAAGAATAAGGGTTATGGTAAATTGTATTATGAAGATTCGCTGAAGATCACATGACTCGAGAGGTTGAAGACAAGCGAGAAGGTCGGGATCAGAAGTTTCTGAAGTTTGAATTTCAAATATGGGATAAGGATTATCGAGAAGGAATCTTATCAGCATATTCCAAGAAGAGGATTTTTAGTTGGATTCCTAAAAATTAGGAAACAGATAAAAAGAGCTCTTCATCTATAAAAGGGATCTCGAGATGTAATTCAGTTCTAAGGATTTTGAGGATTGTAGTTTTAGAGATTAGCTTTTGAGATAGTGCTTCTAGGTTATCGAATTGTAGAAGTAGTTTTTAGAATCGATTGTTTACTAGAAGAATTGATCTTTAGAATTGTCTTTTGTAAAAAAGAGTTCTTAATAAAAGCGTAATTCTTTGTGGAATCAAAGCTGTTTGGTAATATAATCCATTTTCAATTGGTATCAGAGCGAGTCACCGCATAACTTTGTTAAG
Organism: Lepidium sativum; assembly: GCA_023374145.1. Taxonomy (NCBI): domain Eukaryota; kingdom Viridiplantae; phylum Streptophyta; class Magnoliopsida; order Brassicales; family Brassicaceae; genus Lepidium; species Lepidium sativum. The sequence goes on from JAKUCM010006486.1 coordinate 5,568, forward strand.
TGTTTCAGGTGTTCGATCCTGGAGAACAAAATGGAAAATCCACAACAACAGCTGATGGTAGTAGCTAAAACGCTCAAGCTAGATCCAGATAACTATGGACACTGGAAAGTCCAAATGGCATAAAACATTCAGGGAATAGACTCTGATGTGTGGCTTGCTGTTGAAGAAGGATGGGAACCGCCAACAATCAGAGACAAAGATGGGACACTCAAACCCAAAACCCAGGAGACAATGGTGGGCTGAAGAAAAAGCTGATGCGAAATGGAACTCTAAGGCCTTATCAGCTATTTTCAGCTCACTTCACAGTAATCAGTTTAAAAGGGTACAAGGATGTACAAGTGCGAAAGAAGCATGGGGTATTCTTCAAGTCGGTTTTGAAGGAACGAGACACATATTGACATTCTCGCATCTCAATTCGAAAATATGACCATGCAAGAAGAAGAAACTATTGCTGAGTTTAGTAGTAAATTGTCGTCTCTTGCACATGAAGCTCTGATTATGGGAAAGACATACAAAGATAAGAAGTTGGTGAAGAAATTTCTAAGATGCCTTCCCTCGAAGTTTCATGGACATAGGTCAGCTCTTGAGGTATCTCAAAACTCGGATACTCTCAAATTTGATCAAGTAGTAGGGATGATGCAAGCGTATGAATTGCAATTAGCTCCCAGACTGACAAACAAAGGCAAGAGTATAGCTCTACTCACGGAAAAAGAATCAAATGAAAAGGAAGTATCTGATGACTTGGAAGAAAAAGTTGGTCTGATAGTTAAATGTTTTTTAAGAAAAGCTGAGAGAGGACAAAGAAAAGAGTATCAAACCTCTATCAAGGTCTCGTCAGACAGAGACAATCGTAAATCTGATAAGCAATGTCTCGAGTGTCAAGGATACGGACACTTCAAGGCCGAATGTCCTACTGCCAAGAGAAAAATGACGATTCAATGCTATGAATGCAAAGGATATGGACAAACCAAAAATGAGTGTACCACTAGAGTGAACGGGAAGTCGGCGTTTACATCGAGAGATGAGTCAGATTCTGACAATGAAGATGGGAGTGATATACTTAATCACTTTGTTGCTCGAATAGGCATTGTCAGCCTCGAAGATCATGAGGAAGAAAACATAGAACAAGCAATTGAACAAACAGTTGTTCTAATGGGTGAATGTCAAAAGAACCCAATCACTCACAAGGATGATACTCAGCTTTTGGGCAATGTAGAAAAAGATATGGTAGAGACAGACTCTGAAGATGAACTAGACATGTTGCTTGATGATCAAATCAAACTGCTTGTCAAATCGATGGTCGATACAAAGCAAGAAAACGTGCGCTTGATAGCGGAAAAACAGCTGTTTGAAAATCAACTGGCTAAAGCTGAGAAGGAACTAACAGATACAAGGAGTAGAAATTCTGAACTTGAACGACAACTATCTGAACAGATGAAACAGATTAGAATGCTGTCCAAAGGCACCAAAGATCTTGACTATCTCTTGACAATTGGAAGAACTGACAAGGACAATCAAGGCCTTGGATACAAAGGTGCTGCTGTCGTTGAACACAAATTTGTTCGAGCTTCAAACAGATCTGTCAACATTAACCATGGACAGAAGGGAAGTCATGATCAATACTCAAAAGAGTCACAATCAAGATCAGGTCTCGGATGGGAGAGACAGATAAGTGATCACCATCAATCAAGATGGAGGAGAGCGATCCGCTGCTGGTACTGCGGGAACCAAGGTCACATAAAGTCTCAATGCCGCCTATGGTATCAACAGATTCAACAAATCAGGAGACAACAAAAATTTAGTTACAATGGAGAAAATAGACAACAAATGTGGGTAAAACGGGTAGATCTCTACAGTAGAGTGGCCTTTACTGCTGATAGACAACTTGACGGAACCACCTCTAAAGGAACATGGTATTTTCATAGCGGTTGCTCAAAGCACATGACAGGAGAAGAAGGAACGTTACAGGGACTGGAAAATGTCAAGACTGGCAGAGTGACTTTTGGTGATGGAGAAATAGGAAAAATTCGAGCCAAAGGTCAAACTGTAAATGCTATGGATCCTAAGTTGACAGATGTGTATTTAGTCGATGGACTGAAAGCTAATCTGATTAGTATTAGTCAACTATGTGATACTGGACTCGACGTTACATTCACAAGAACGACCTGTCAAGCCTTTGATAGTCGAGGACTGATTCCTCTAGAAGGAGTTAGAAAGGACTTGCTTATTTGCTCTCCTAATTCGGAAAGACGAAAATATGTGCGTAAGTACTCAGTGCATGACATCGAGATCAGAGAGTGAAACTCAGGTTTGGCATCAACGTCTTGGACATATGAATTTTAAGACAATGGCTGAACTAGCATCTAAGGAAATCATCAGAGGATTGCCTAAGCTTAAAGCAAATCATGAGTTTGTGTGTGGACCCTGTAACTCGGGAAAACAAGTGAAAACCCAACACAAGTTTGTACTAGATGTAAGGTCGAAACAGGCACTTGAACTTGTCCATATGGATCTAATGGGTCCCATTCAAGTTGAGATTCTAGCAGGAAAAAGATATATTTTGGTGATTATTGATGACTTCAGTCGTTACACATGGGTCAAATTCATTAGAGAGAAAAACGATACATTTGAGAGCTTCAGGTTGTTAGCACTTCAGTTGAAGAACGAACGTGAAGGCATTAAACACATTCGCAGTGATCATGGTGGAGAATTTGAAAATGACATCTTCAAGAAATTTTGTTCGGAACAAGGAATTGCGCATCAATTCTCAGCTCCAAGAACACCTCAGCAAAATGGTGTAGTAGAGAGGAAGAATAGAACTTTGCAAGAAATGGCAAGGGCGATGTTATATGGAAGCAACGTATCGAAATCGTTATGGGCTGAAGCTGTCAACACCGCATGCTACATTATCAATAGAGTGTATGTAAGAAAAGGAATCATAAAGACATCCTATGAGCTTTGGAAAGGAAAAACACCAACAGTTCATTACTTTCATGTGTTTGGGTGTATATGTTACATACTCAATGATAAAGATCACTTGGGGAAATTTGATTCACGGAGTGATGAAGGGGTTTTTCTTGGTTATTCAGGATCAAGTACAGCCTTTCGTGTATACAATAAACGAACGTCTACAGTGCAAGAAACATTGAATGTTGTTTTTTGGATGATTCATCTACGTTCCGCTTAACCCTTGATGATTTCAGTGAAAGCAATCGGAACTTTGATATTGATGCAGATGATCACAACACAAACACAAGAGAATTCGTGACAGCAACAACTCCACAAGTGCATAGGATCACTCCCTTACAGATGTCATAGGAGAGCTTCGGGGGGAGATAATCACTCGTGGGAAGCAAGTCAACTTTAAGCAGCTTGCTGGAAGCACAATAACAAACTTTTGTTCCTTCATGACACAACGTCAAAGTCTTGTGGATATAGTGGATAAAATCTGCTTCGTATCCAAGATTGAGCCTAAGACTTACAAAGAGGCGATTACTGATGATTTCTGGATTTCATCTATGCAAGAGGAACTATCAAACTTCTCAAGGATGAATGTTTGGATACTTGTTCCAAGGCCGGACAAAGTAAATGTTGTTAGAACAAAGTGGATCTTTAAAAACAAGATAGACAAAGAAGGGAATGTTATCAGAAATAAGTCTCGGTTAGTTGCACAAGGCTATTCACAAGTCGAAAGAGTTGATTTTGAAGAAACTTTTGCACCAGTTGCTCGACTAGAATCGATTCGGTTTTTATTTGGCATGGCATGCAAAATGGGTTTCAAGCTCTATCAGATGGATATCAATAGTGCATTTTTGAACGAAAATCTACAAGAGGAGGTGTATGTGGAACAACCAAAAGGCTTCCAGGATTCTAACCATCCGAATCATGTTTACAAGTTAAACAAAGCCTTGTATGGGCTCAAACAAGCACCTAGGGCTTGGTATGAGAGGTTAGCAACCTTTCTGGTTGATAATCAATATGTGCGAGGCAGTGTTGACAAGACACTGTTCACCCTCAAAAGTGAAGAAGGATTCATTGTGGTGCAAATCTACGTCGTTGACATTGTCTTCGGCTCAACCAGACAACAAATGGTTGACAAGTTTGTCAAGGTGATGAGTCAAGAGTTCGAAATGAGTATGAACGGAGAACTTACTTATTTTTTAGGTCTTCAAGTCAAACAAACGTCTGAAGGAATATTCGTGAATCAAAGTACTTATGCAAAAAACTTGGTAAAGAAGTTCGGCATGGAAAACAGCAAGTCTGCTAAAACTCCGATGGGATCAAACGAGAAGTTGTCAAGAGACGAGGTGGAAAAACCAGTTGACATAACGGCTTACAGAAGCCTAATCAGAGGGTTGCTTTATCTCATGGCAAGTCGTCCAAACTTAAGTTTGTCGGTTGGTCTCTGTGCGAGATATCAAGCTGAACCCAAAGAGAGTCATCTTACTGCAGCCAAACGTATACTCAGGTATGTAAATGGATCTTACAAACTTGGCATCTTTTTTTACTAAAGATACTACTGTAAGTCTTGCAGGATATTGTGATGCAGACTGGGCAGGAAGCATAGATGATCAAAAAATTACAAGTGGAGGTTGTTTCTTTATGGGAAATAATCTTATTGCATGGTTCAGTAAGAAACAAAACTGTGTGTCATTATCTACTGCAGAGGCAGAATATATTATAATGGGAAGCTGCTGTACTCAACTCCTATGGATGAAACAGATGACTGCTGACTATGGTATGGACTCGAAACCATTACTTGTTTTTTGTGACAATCAGAGTGCTATTTGTATTGCTAAGAATCCAATTCAACACTCTCGAACCAAACATATTGACACTCGTCATCATTTTATTCGAGAACTTGTCGAGGAGAAACTAATCAAACTTGAACATGTGGGCACTGAAAATCAATTAGCTGATTTGTTTACTAAACCACTGTGCTTCAATCGTTTCATTCAATTACGAATAGCGATTGGAGTCTATGAATGCTAGTGAAAATATTTTTTTTAAAAAGGAGAAAGTGTCTATGGAGCAACGGTTGCAAGCAGTTGAGTCTGAGAAAAGCTAGCAGACACCTGAAAGAGGGCAGACAGATATCAAGATTGATTGAGCTGATGAAAAATAGCTGCCCATCATACCGTCACAGTGAATATCAGGTTGTTGATTTATCAAGGTAAGATCTAGGAGGTCAAAGAGCTGAGGAGAGCTGTTGTTTCAGTAAGCTGAGAAGTCAAGTGATGCTTTGATACAACACTGTGTCGATAATAAAAAAATAAAAAAAAAAGGAAAGGCTAGTAACTAGCCAAAAGCTTGGAGTTGATGCATGTTGAGTGCGAAGTTGACAAATACAATAAAAAAAAAGGGGGGATTCTCCAAAGGAAATTCCAGCTGCCTGATCGCCTTGATTCTTTTGATACTGTTGAAGCTGAGTGATAAAGGTATGATGGTGTGAAAGTCTAGTCATCACATCTTAAACTTGATTGCATGTCTTGCTGAGTAGGGGTATGTTGGGTAATCTCGGACTTCAGCTAGCTGAAACAGCTTGTGTATGACAAGACGAAAATTATGAAAGGAATATAAAAAAAAGGGGAGTACATACAATGAATCTTATTTTTAGTGCTCATCATGTCAAGATTAATCTGGGTCACTCGGTTCAATGAATAAGAGAAACGAATGGATTTAAACCTTGAATGTGAATCGATAGTTTGTGTGAAATCGATTCAATGAATGTATTAATTATCCGATTCAGAAGAATTGGAAAAAGGAAAAGGGGGCCGTATGTTCGTTTTTTTTTCAGGCCCATTCAGGAGGATATAAATAGATCACGATGCTGAAGGGAAAATCAACAGTCTCAACAAACAAAATCAAATCAGCCTTCAATGAAGAAGAGAAGAGAAAACCCTAGGTTTCGAAATTCTGAGATTTAAGATGGAGAATGCATCTGTAGCAAGGTTTTCACCGAAACATTGTCGAGTATGTGACGAATCAAGAAAGGGCGATGGTGGCCTTTCAACCCAAGGGGTTGAGGCTTTCGGTGAACGCGAAAGAAACCAAGGCGACAATCAATCAAGAACGTGATGAACTCAAAATGGCTTGGGAGTTCAATTACAAAGACGAAGTGTCACATGCAAACTCCCAAACAGTAGAGGAGCAAACAGAAGGATCCCCCTTGAGATTCTGCAGATCTGAGTCACCGACTCCCATTCAGGAAGACAAGGTGAAAGCTAAGAGGAATCAGGACTCTTTGAGTCACGATACTAAAAGTACCATACCCAGAGCCAAGGTATCACGGGGGAGCCTCAAGCGTCACCTCGATGATTCGGTGGTCTCAGAGAACCGCAAGTCCCGTCGCATAGCCAGAACAGGGGAGTTCTCTCAATCGATAACTCCTGAGTTCGATCAAAGAACTTTCAGCACCGCAGACGCATACCGCAGGTACAAGCTCTATTCATCTTCAAACGAACGATTTATAGTGGAATGTGCGTATAATTTGATGAGCAGGAGTCGGAGTTAGTTCAACTTCTTAAGGATATGGGTCTGTTAAGGTCATTAGAATCTGTAGTTGATTATTCTACTGACGTTCTGTTTGAGTTATGGGCAAACATGCCTTATTTCGATCAAGAAAGTGAGTCTTGAACAGTGTATCTGAGAGGCCACAAGTACGTGATTTCACCCGAGAAGATAAATGAGGTGTTAGAGTCACCAAATGTGATGGATTGCTCCAATCCTCAAAAACTTGAAGTTCTGTCGGAGGATATAGCTGAAACTGTCACTGAAGGAGCTATCAAGAATCTGAGCAGGGTCAAAAAGGTGCATCTGGGGCAGTTGTATGCACAGATGTACACATTATGCTGTACGAATTGGCTTCCCACATCGAATGAAGGGTATGTCAGTCTACTGAGACTACAATTGGCGTATAGGATCGGAACCAGAACTCGGTTGAATATCGGCAAAGTGATATTCAGCCAAATCAAGAAGGTTGCTGCGTCTACAAGAGACTCCAAATCGAAGCTCTACCTTCCATACCCATCTCTGCTCACTCGTCTGCTGGGAAAGCAACGTGCAGTGCCTGCACTAGTTCCATCTATATCTGGTAACAAGACGAAAGATAGGAAACAGAAAGGAAAAGCTAAGGAGTATGTGAAAGAAGAAACGTATACATCTAAGGAGCTTCTGGAAACGATATTAGTAATGTCTGAAGAGATCACACACTTGTGCAAGAAGGCACTCAAAAGTTAGATTTCTCATTCTGCTTGTTAGTGGTAAATTCATAGGTGTTGTTTTTTGACATGTGTGATGATAAGCAGGGGGAGTAAAGAGTCAGGAGACGGACCAAGAAATTTTTGATGTGTCTGATTAAGGGGGAGCACATAGAATTTAGGGGGAGCTACTGTTTAGCTCTAGATCTTTTGGCCAGCCTGTGGCATTTCATTTCATTTCCTGTTGAACTTATAATGTTAATCATCATCTTGATGAATGTCTCCACCTCTTTAGAGATGTTGTGGGAACATGGATTTATGATCGTTTCTATTTGAAGGTTATTTTGTTATTCTGGTAATTACTGTACTGTTGTTGGAGACAACAAGTACTATCAAGTGTTTGAAAATGCAGGTGTTTGCTTACTATCAACTCAAGTCAAAAAGGGGGAGATTGAAGATTCGCTGAAGATCACATGACTCGAGCGGTTGAAGACAAGCGAGAAGGTCGGGATCAAAAGCTTCTGAAATTTGAATTTCAAATATGTGATAAGGATTATCAAGAAGGAATCTTATCAGCATATTCCAAAAAGAGGATTTTTAGTTGGATTCCTAAAAATTAGGAAACAGATAAAAAGAGCTCTTCATCTATAAAAGGGATCTCGAGATGTAATTCAGTTCTAAGGATTTTGAGGATTGTAGTTTTAGAGATTAGCTTTTGAGATAGTGCTTCTAGGTTATCGAATTGTAGAAGTAGTTTTTAGGATCGATTGTTTGCTAGAAGAATTGATCTTTAGAATTGTCTTTTGTAAAAAGGAGTTCTTAATAAAAACGTAATTCTTTATGCAATCAAACCTGTTTGGTAATATAATCCATTTTCATATTATACTGAAGTTGGTGGTGACAAGCAAATAAATATTGACATTAAGAGATCATAAGAAAGAGATTGAACAAGCAAATAAATATTGACATTTCAACTAACTATGGCTAATCAATTTATAGTTATTACTATGTATATATAACATAGCCACTTCTAATATAGCTATTGTTATGTACCTATCTAGCTATTTATATAAATTTATGTTATAGTTATTTGTTATCATAATCCATATCTATCAGAAACAAATAATTATGTATATAACTAGATTGTGGAAAACGATATATAAGTCTTACTTACCTCGAGCAATATTATCTTGATTTTCCATAACATCTACACAAGATAAAGAATCAAAGATCAATGTGAGGTACTTTGGAGAAATTGCTAAGTTTCACATATATCACAATAAAGAAGATATTTTTGAGTTATTCTTATAAAATACCCACATTAAACTCTCTAAAAGTAGATATTCTTCGAAAGAAGATTTTTTTCTCTCAGGCCGATTTTCTAGGGAGTTTTCTACCAGCGTTCTATCAAGCTAGGGACAACTCGTGAAAAAACCTTTTACCTTTTGTTCAAAGTACGTGTTACGTATTGTTTCACTCTTCTTCGTAATTCTGTGAGAAAATCCACATTTGTGTGACGTATATCTCTCCACCTTATCTTAGAACATTTTTCCATCACATCCTGAAGACATCTAACCGAATCTCTTCAGCTGAGAAGAAAAGTAATCTTGAGTAACAATCAACATCCAAGGGCTCGTAGAATCAAATTACCTCTCCTTGAGGACCTGCTAGTTATGAAACAACATTCTCTCACACTTATAAGGTGTTTGACGAACCCTAGGACCCAACGAATATGGTCTCTCACCCAGTTTATGGCAGAATAGTGGAACCTCTCTACAAGGCCAATATGAGCTGATCTTGGTCATGGTCTATTCTAGTTCCAGTTTGCAACTGAAGAAGACATTCAAATAGTTCTCACTAACCAACCATACCGCTTTGCTAAGTGGATGATAATACTCCAACGATGGGAACCTACCATCTCCAACTCCTTTCCATCCCAATTCCCTTTTTGGGTTAAGATCCAAGGCTTACCCATTCACCTATGAATCATAGCATATATTGGAATTGTGAAAAAGTAGAAATAATTGCATTATTAGTCTATATCAGGGTTCTGATAACTGGACTCCTCCCCATCCTAACGCAATAACTTCTAGAGTGCCCATCAGGTGAAGAAATCATAGCATCTCCAATCTAAGAAAAACTTGAAAACTATAGTTATGAGTGCAAAAGCCTATGTCACAACCAATCAAAATGCCTTGAAAGAAGATCATCCTACAACTCATATATGAGGAGATCAGAGCTCCCTTCCTTCACTAGGATTTACAATACTTCTAATGTAGCCCCAATTTTTGTTTTGACAGATTTTCATACAGAGGGAGACTCTTACCATAAAGGTGACTCAAGGTACATGAGAAATCCATCAACTCCAACTTGCTACAGACTCCACCCCTACAAAAGAGATAATGCATTAAGAAAACAAGGAATGTAGATAATTAGGCATGGAGAGAAACTAAAAAGTCAGATGAGACACATGCAAAACTAGGCATAAATATGATCCAAGGCATGATCTATCATCTAAAAGCCAAGGTTATATAAGGTAGAAACGAACCATTCAAAACGAATCCCCCAAGAAGCAATTGATAAGAATTATGTGATGTGATGGTGAAATACTCACACTGCGCTGATCATACAGAGAGGATTGCGCACAAATAAAGAGTAAGGAAAACAAAAAAAGGAGAGGGTTTTGAAAAAATTGTTGCCAAGATGGCCAAGTTAAAAATGAGAAATATAAACCAGGACAACTCTCTGAGAAGGAAGACACTGAGCTTGAACCTATCAGAATTCATGCTGCCTTGAGACTAGGTCCACCAACTGCTTCCACTGATGAGAAAAATCAAAAAGAGAAAGGTAAAAACGTTGGAAACATAGCTTTCATCCGCATGAAATTTGGAAGAGCACCAAACAAAAAGAAAATTCAGCAACGTCCAAGAATCTTATTGTGAGTCAACTCAAGAGAATGAAATGTGCTTCAAATTTAGAACTTACCAAGAATCCGTTCTAGTTATGTTAGTTACACTTCCTGATCTCGGGGTCATGACCAGAATATTCAAGCGAATTTGGGAGATATCTCCACCCATGATCATGAAAGATATAACTCCCCTGAGGTGGTGATAATGCCCAGCAGTAAAAGAATTCCAGCCACCAGCAATAGGCTATAGATTTTCAGGGCCCTCAGGTCCCCTTCCTTAATCATTAGTAGATGGAATTGCCAAGAGTTGGGGAATTCCGTGAAAATTCGGTGAATAAAGAATTTGACAGCTAAACATCATCATGAATTCTTATTACTCATAGAGATGCAAAATTCTACAAATTATGTTCTCAAAAAACAATTTGTACTATGAAATGTATAAGATAGTTCCTCTATCAGCTAGAAGTGAAGGGGGCTTACCATTGTTCTGGAACATATACCATATTGTTAGAATACTAAAATTTGAAAGCAACTACATAGACACCATGATCATTGTAGAAGACACCACCTTCTATGTTACCTTTATCTATGGGGAGCCACACAAAGCAAAAAGAAGAGATTTATGGAAAACTTTTACTAATATCTTCGAATTATGGGATGAGCCTTGGTTCCTTACGAGGGATTTCAAGGAGATCATTTATGAGGCAGAAAAAGAAGGTGGACTTCCCAAATCTGAAATATCCTTCTTGGATGTTAGACACTTCCTGGTGGAAAATAACCTCTTCGATCTCCAACATACATGTAGCCCTCTTTCTTGGCATGAAAATCAACATAACCATTTAATATACAACAAATTGGATATATTATTAGCAAATGGATATTGGCATGGAATTTTTCCAAAGTTGACAATACTTACCATTTGGTGGATCGGACCATCGATATGTGCTATCATGCTTCTCGAATGTAAGAAGAAAGCAAGCACGCCTATTTTGGTTTGATAAAAGTCTGACATACAACAAAGAACTCCAAGAATTGATAAACAAAACCTAAAGTGAAAAGAGAGGAATATCAGTGGAAAAAAGAATTGGAGCATGCCGCAGACAGAACCCTAATAAACTAGAAGAAAGAGCAAACAGTAAATAAAAAAATCAGATTAAATCTAACAAGTTAGTTCTCAATAAGGCTTTGCGCGATCCCAAGAAAATAATAACTCAACTAAACATGGATCTCACGACGCATACCAAAAAAAGGAAGAGTAATGGCAACGAAAGGAGTATGAACCAATGATTAACCTTAGGAGACTAAAACACAACGTTCTTCCATGTTGTCATAAAAAGAAGACAAGTTGTTAATATATTTTCATTGGTTGAGAAGGACACAGGGCTGCTTTCTTTGAAGAAGAGGAAATATGTGATGTTATTATTGATCATATATATATATATATATAAGTGGAAGAGTGTGGAGCAAGTAACCAAAAAGGAGAATAGCTTGAGGAACAAGGTAATGAAGAAGAGGAAGGAAAGTGGACCAAGAGGTGTCTCGGACCAAGAAGGACGCTGGGCCGCTAACGGATCAAGAAGGTCTCGGCCCTAGGGTGTGAACTGGGCCGCTATCGGATCGACAAGGTCTCGGCCCTAGAGTGTGAACTGGGCCGCTATCGGATCGAGCAAGAGAAGGAAGGCCTCGGCCTGGAAGTCGCCCAGCTGATCCGTAATGGGCCAAGGCCTCACTCGGCTGCAGGACATAAAGTGGGCCGAACTGGAGACAAAATGGATCGACCCACAATGCAGCCCCACGTCCGTACGCCGCGATAATCCCGAGAGACGCCGTACACTGTTCTCTGTGGCGCGGGTCCAAACAGTGACTGTTGAGGACCGTTGGGACCACTACCCACTCCGTGTGTCAGTGTGGACCCAAGGAAGCCACTGCACTCCTTCTGGGACCACCCAGCCGCCTGCGCCCTGTCACCTACCCGCAGGACCGCCTGCGCCCTGTCACCTACCCGCGGGACCACATGCGGCCTTCACCTACCCGCGGGACCACTCCAACCAACCTCCAACGGTCTTCTTTCCTTTGTAGCGGCTATGATTGATATTTTTGGGACTTCTTTACCTCTTTTACTCTATATATATGTGTATGTTGTAGTAAGAAAATTATGGAGTTTTAATTCAATGAAAAATGGCTCTAGTTTATTCTCCTTCAATCTCTTCTCTACATTAATTCTGAAAGCCTCTTAATTCTCATATTCTTACATGGTATCAGAGCAATAGAGATCCTAATCTCATTCTATTTCTAGTCTAAAATTCTATTCGTCTCATCAATCTCAAAATTTCGAGAAATTCGCTTAAAACCTATATTTCGATAAAACTATCATGGAATCCAACAAAGGGGCATGTATATCGGTAATTCTCAAGGGGCCTAACTACATGCTATGGTCAAGGACTGAAAGGATGATCTTGTGTAGCCGGAGACTATGAAGTCATGTAGAAGTCATGTAGAGCCACCACAAGAAAAAGGTTCAAATGTCACCGATAAGGGAAAAGGAAAGGAAAGCTCCTCCGACGTGATAACTATCGATCAAGATAAATGGTTCCAAGAAGATCAAACGGTAATGGTTATCATAACCGCCTCTCTTGATCCGCATCTTCTTGAATCCTATCTTTTTTGTGAAACCGCAAAAGAATTATGGGATACTCTCAAGAGAGTGTATGCAAATGTTTCCAATCTTACTAGAGTATTTGAGGTTAAAAGAGCTCTAAATACTCAAAATCAAGAAGATATGGAATTTGAAGATTATTTTGGAAAGCTACGGGTTTTTTGGGCGGAGCATGAAATGTTAAGGCCAAGCACAATGGATTCCCTTGTGCAAAATGAAATAAAGGAGCAAGATAAGGTGTTCGGGTTACTTGGAAGCTTACATCCTTGCTACAATGACCTTGTCAAATCCATACTAAGGGAAAAGAAGCTTCCAACGGTGGATGAGGTTTGTGCTCAAGTACAAAGGGAACAAGGAAATATTGGGCTCATTAATAGCAAGAAATATTTAATCACCGCTCACAAGGTGACTTATAAGAATGAAGATAAGAGGAACATGGTGTGTGAGCATTGCAAGAAAAAGGGACATACAAAGGAGAAATGTTGGATCCTTAATCTTCACCTCAAACTCAACAAGTGGAAGGAACAAAGAGCAAACATAGCTCAAGAAGATGTTGGGGGAGAAGAACTGGCGGAAATCTCAAAAACCGGCGGAGGAGTCACGGCAATGAGTGCAAAATCTCATGGTGCGATTGTGAGAAGGTCGGACCTTGACGAAATTATTCAAGCCATTGTCAACTTAAAGGATTCCGGTATCTCTAATCTCTCTAAAACTCCAACTAATTCCTTAATTATTAATTCTGGTGCTTCTCACCACATGATAAGTAATCCTAGGTTGATAAAGAACATAAATCCAACCATAGGAAATGTTATTGTAGCTAATGGTTAAAAAGTCCCAATCAATGGTATAGGAGAATTGGAAGTGTTTAACAAGAAAACAAATGCTTTTTATATGCCAAAATTTACCTCTAATCTTCTTTTGGTTAAGAAAACCACATCTGATTTAAATTGCTATGCTATATTTGGTCCTAACCATGTACAATTTCAGGATATTGAGAGTGGAAAAACCCTTGGAGGAGGAATGACCAAAGATGGGTTATATGTTCTAGAAGGAAAATCAGCTCCAAAGGATTTACACTATGTTTCTGTTAGCAATTTAGATTCTAATGTTGGTTCTTGTTTTAATTCGGTTTGGCATGCTAGGTTGGTTCATCCCCATTCTAAAGCCTTAAGTTTAATTTTACCTAAAAACTCATTTGACCATAGTTCTTGTGAGGCTTGTATTTTAGGAAAACATTGCAAATCAGTTTTCCCGAAATCTAGAACTATTTATGCAAATTGCTTTGATTTAATTCACTCGGATGTTTGGACCTCTCCTTGTGCCTCTAGAGATAATTTAAAATATTTTGTAACTTTCATTGATGAAAAATCAAAATATACTTGGGTAACTTTAATGGCATCTAAGGATCGGGTTTTTAATGCTTTCATCAATTTTCAAAATTATGTGACTAACCAATTCAATTGCAAAATAAAGGTACTAAGATCGGATAATGGAGGAGAATATACAAGCACCAAGTTCAAAGATCACTTGAACAAATGTGGAATAATCCATCAAACAAGTTGTTCACACACTCCACAACAAAATGGTGTGGCGGAAAGGAAAAATCGACATCTTATGGAAACTTCAATATCCATGATGTACCATATGAAAGTCCCTAAAAGATATTGGGGAGATGTGGTAATAATGGCATGCTACCTCATAAATCGACTTCCAACCAAAATCTTACACGATGTATCACCATATGAGGTACTTAATGGCACAAAGCCTTTTATTGATCACTTAAGAGTATTTGGATGTGTGTGCTATGTCTTGATTCCAGGGGAATTACGTAATAAGCTTGATGCCAAGAGTGCAAAATGCATGTTCCTTGGATACTCAACCACACAAAAGGGTTACAAGTGTTTTGATCCAATAAATCACCGCCTCTATGTCTCTCGGGATGTGAAGTTCATTGAAGATCAAAGATACTTTGCTACACCAAATTGGGAAGAACTCAAAGACCTCACCAATACCACTCAAGATAGGAATGAGAGTTTACGCATACTCCTCCAACAAATTGGTAACACGGAGACAATTCCTACAACCACGGATGAAGAGATGCCTCATCAACATATCTCCGATGACGAAGAAATGGAACCCACATCCATTGGAATTTAGCAACCAACGGTGGATACTTCTCCTTCTCCTTTGGAGGTACCAACATCTCAAACTCCTCAAATTCCTCTAAGGCGAAGTAAAAGACCTCGCAAAGATCCCTCCACAAGGCTCAAAACTCGGTTTTGTTACAATGCAAAGTCCGAGGCACATCCTCCCCAAAAGGTGTGTTCTATTGACCTTGTTCCTATGCATCATAGATCTTTCCTTGGAAAAATTTCACTTGAACAGATTCTGAAAAGCTATGATGAGGCTAAAACTCGGAAAGAATGGTGAGATGCAATTAAGGAAGAATGTAATGCCATGGAAAGGAATCATACTTGGAACCCAGCAACACTACCACCGGGAAAACGGGCTGTCACCTCCCGATGGATTTTTATAAAATACAAGAGTGACTGAAGTATCGAACGCTACAAATGTCGTCTAGTGGCAAGAGGTTTCACACAAACCTATGGGCAAGACTATACCGACACATTTGCTCCCGTTGCAAAACTTCATACGATACGTGTGGTTCTTTCCTTGGCTACAAATTTAGATTGGGAGCTGTGGCAAATGGATGTCAAGAATGCATTCTTACAAGGCGGACTTGAGGATGAAGTATACATGCACCCACCTCTCGGACTAGAAAACATGGTACAAACCGGGAAAGTTCTACGTCTTCGGAAAGCCATATATGGACTTAAGCAATATCCTAGGGCTTGGTACCATAAGCTAAGCTTCACACTTCAAGATCGTGGCTTTCACAAATCCGAATCAGACCACACCCTTTTTGTTTCCCATGGTCCGAATGGCATAATTGTGGTCCTCATTTACGTGGATGACTTGATCATTACCGGCAATGACAAGGACGGTATTTCTTCTACTAAGACTTATCTTAAGAGTGTATTTGATATTAAAGACCTTGGGGAACTAAAGTATTTTCTAGGAATTGAAGTATGCCACTCTTTGGAGGGCCTATTTCTTTCCCAACAGAAATACACTCTTGATTTGCTTGATGAAATAGGAGATTTAGGTTCAAGAATTGCTTCTACACCACTTGAAGATGGATACAAGGTCAGTCGAAAGGGGGAGAAGAATGATGAGCCATACAAGGATGCACCTCAATACCGAAGACTAGTGGGAAAACTTATATACTTGACAATCACAAGACCGAATATATGTTATGCGGTGAACCAAGTGAGTCAACATATGCAAAACCCAACATTACACCATTGGAGCATCATGGAAAGAATTCTCCGGTATTTAAGAAGAAGTCAAGATCGCGGCATTTGGATGGGCAAGAATAACAATACCGAAATTGTTGGATATTGTGATGCGGATTAGGCTGGTGATCAAAATGACCGAAAATCGACTACCGGATATTGCACATTCGTTGGGGGAAATTTGGTGACATGGAAGACCAAGAAACAAAAGGTGGTATCATGCTCAAGTGTCGAGGCGGAATACCGAGCTATGAGAAAACTTACAAGTGAGCTCACTTGGCTAAAGGCACTCCTTAAGGATTTTGGCATTGATACATCCAAACCAATCACAATGCATTGCGATAATCAAGCGGCAATTCACATTGCATCCAATTCCGTGTTTCATGAAAGGACCAAACACATCGAGATTGATTGTCACAAAGTCTGGGAGAAAATCGAAGAAGGAGTTACACTTCCATGCTACACCAAAAGTGAAGACCAATTGGCGGATATTTTTACCAAAGCCACAAGTCTAAGAGTTTGTGATCATATTTATCCCAAACTAGGACTTGTGGATCTCCCAAGAGAATGATCAAAGGTCCCCTCTCCCATAAAACTCACACTCTTTTTCCTTAGAAGAGTTTTATCCCAAGAGGTTTTCTCTAATAATTTTTTTTTAATGAGGTGGGATTTATGAGAAATCCAAGCTTAACCGAAATAACATTACGATTAAGCTTGAGGGGGAGTATTGATCATATATATATATATAAGTGGAAGAGTGTGGAGCAACTAACCAAAAAGGAGAATAGCTTGAGGAACAAGGTAGTGAAGAAGAGGAAGGAAAGTTGCCCAAGAGGTGTCTCGGACCAAGAAGGACGCTGGGCCGCTAACGGATCGAGAAGGTCTCGGCCCTAGGGTGTGAACTGGGCCGCTATCGGATCGACAAGGTCTCGGCCCTAGAGTGTGAACTGGGCCGCTATCGGATCGAGCAAGAGAAGGAAGGCCTCGGCCTGGAAGTCGCCCAGCTGATCCGTAATGGGCCAAGGCCTCACTCGGCTGCAGGACATAAAGTGGGCCGAACTGGAGACAAAATGGATCGACCCACAATGCAGCCCCACGTCCGTACGCTGCGATAATCCCGAGAGACGCCGTACACTGTTCTCTATGGCGCGGGTCCAAACAGTGACTGCTGAGGACCGTTGGGACCACTACCCACTCCATGTGTCAGTGTGGACCCAAGGAAGCCAATGTACTCCTTCTGGGACCACCCAGCCGCCTGCGCCCTGTCACCTACCCACGGGACCGCCTGCGCCCTGTCACCTACCCGCAGGACCATCTGCGGCCTTCACCTACCCGCGGGACCACTCCAACCAACCTCCAACGGTCTTCTTTCCTTTGTAACGGCTATGATTGATATTTTTGGGACTTCTTTACCTCTTTTACTATATATATGTGTATGTTATAATAAGAAAATTACGGAGTTTTAATTCAATGAAAAATGGCTCTAGTTTATTCTCCTTCAATCTCTTCTCTACATTAATTCTCAAAGCCTCTTAATTCTCATATTCTTACAGTTATCACTAACTACTTTGCACTGACATAAATAAACCAAACTCCAAACTTCAACTCGAATAAGCAAGGTCAGCCAAGTGTATGCTTATAGTGTATTGTAAAAAAAAAAAAAAGAACCAGTGTTGTAATGTGATACAAGCCAGAACCGCTAGAAGTGTTGAATTAAGTAACCCCTCCCTTTAGATTAGCTATGGAAAAGAAGATTCAGAAGTTGATTCTATTGAGTGTTTAGCTGGAAGAATGAGTTGCCATTTTTGTTTTAAAAACGTAGATATAGGAATCGATTTCTGGGTTTTAGATAGAATAGGTTGGAGATCGAGTTTGGTGCACTAGGTAGATGAGACTTTGTTTTTGTATGCATATGTTGGCATTCACCTTTAACCTTATGCTAAAGCTAATTCCATTCTGAGTGATTCCTGAGCAGATTTGACTAGCCATTACATTGAAGATATCACTTTTATCTCTTGAGTCATTCCCTTAGCCAAACGAGTTCTTATTAGATATATAACTTTATTCACGGTTTAGAATTAACTGAATGTTAAAAGGACTAGTTTATTTGAATGCATTTGTAGGTTGAGTTTGGGATTATATCGAACTATGATTTGCATGGACAACGTTTTCAGAGTATGACCTGTTCAGTACTGCAATTAAGAATATTAAAACAGGACACTGAGTTGTAGCATTCGAATCAGCTTGTTTTGGTTTTGAGTCCCCATTGAGCAACTTCTTCACCAAATTTATTCTTGCGTGTTTGCTTGAGGGCAAGCAAAAAATATGTCTCGGAGAGTTGATATACACGTTTTTAGCATGCACTAGGAGTCTCATTTAGTTAATTAAGCATACATTCCTACTGCCTTCTCATCATTTTTAGAGTCCAAATAGCCCAATTCATATGCATTAGCATATGCATTGCATTCAAGGAGATTTCAGGTAGTAGAGCACATAAACAGAGCATTCAAGACAAGTAGTGGCTAAAGGAGTCGCAGAAGTTGAAGAGTCACAGAAGGCTCTCGGTGAACTCGAGCCGAGGTCGAGTTTGAAGATCGAGCATGGAAGAGCCAACACACACCCTGGACGTGATCGAGTCTACACACACCCTGGGCGTAATCGAGCCAAAAGTCACGTTGGACGTCAGCTCGAGGCAGAGTCAACATTGGACGCTAACTCGAGGTGGACATCACGCAGGGTTAGAACTCGAGTGCCAGCTCTATGTCAGCTCGAGTGTCAGCTCAGAGTCAGCTCGAGCGCCTGCTCGAGTGTTAGCTCTGGGTCATCTTGAGTGCTAGCTCTAAGTCAGCTCGAGTGCCAGCTCTAAGTCAGCTCGAGTGCCAGTTCGAGAGTCAGCTCAAACTCAGGGTCGAACTCATAGGAAGCTATAGATCGAGTCAAAGGAGTTGCAGATCGAGTGGGTCATGGTCTAGGCTTCGAACTTTCTACTCGTGGGTATTTTCATTATTGAGCTAGACTGAACCTAAAATCCACTGCACACTAGGCCGAGCTTATCTAGGGTTTTGCTAACAGTTTAGTATAAATATTCTTACATGTTGCAAAATCCGGCGACTAGTTTTTACAATTGATTTTCTTGTGAACTAAGAGCTTTGTAATTGAACGCAATCTTCTGATTTCGACTTTACATTTTATGCAATTTAGTTTTACGTTCAGTGTTGATTTCATACCTTGTTCGAGTTCTTTCTTTATGCAATCGAATTTTGACTTCGTGTTTGATGTTAATTCAATGAATTCTGAATATTCACCTAGGGTTCCTGAGGATGAGCTAGGTCAGCGTGGCGCTTAGGTTTTCTAGGTCGCTTAGGGTTAGAGTTATTAAAATCTTTTCTGGTTTGGTGTTATCATCACTAGCTTCATTCTGATCAATTTGGGCTTGTTCTGAGACACTCTAGCACCGATGGGTGTTTGGTAGAGTGTCTGACTAAATCACTTCAGAGATTCACATGCTCAGCTCGAGGGAATGTCTGAGGTGTGAATTGGCGCTAACCGAGTTGATCGTTCATTCCGACTAGATTATCAAACGCATATGGTGATAGGATCTGTTAGTAGTCTATTCAAGTTTTTTTACCACGGGAGTGGACTCATTACTTGTGTTTTGTCTAGGGATTAGCTCTATTGAGTGATATCAAGCTATTAGTTAGCTTAAGAGTCACGTTGACCCATGAAACTCACTCCTCATGATCATATTTTCTCACCCTACGTTAATTTTACTTTATACTATACTGTTCATCGTTTTGTTTGAATCATTCACAATTGTCTTGCTTTGTTTTTTTATTTTAAAGTTTGATTTAGGTTGTTAGACAAGCCTTACTTTGATTGGCTTAAATTAGAACAATTAACTACATCTCAATTGATAATTACATTCCCAGTTTGATTGACACATATTATACTACAACCGACATATCAGTATAATAAGATTTGACAATAGAGTAAAAATCATGTTATCATATACCATGTCACACCACCAGAAATTACAACATTCAAGACACCATGTGACATAACAAGAAAAAGACTCATTTAAAGACAACACTTGTTTAAAGTCGTCAAATAGATAAAAACTTTATAGAGCTAGTAAAATACTCAGTAGGTACCTTTAAAAACAAAAAACCATAATCATAAAATACATTTTGCTAATTAGATATCATAACGTATCCAATCCATTCCCGTCTCCATCTCTAAATCCTCCTTCAGTTTCTAGATAAACCATATCAAGTTCTTAGTGTTCTCCACCCAAACACAACTCTAAGCTATCAAATAATTCTGATTGTTCCCATCTCTTCCTACAACCACAAGCAGCTAACCTTTCATTATACCTCTCAAATGGCAACCATCTAACTCTATCAACCTTCCACATGTATTTTTCCAAGACCTCCTAAGTTACTCAAAAAAACAAGGAATCTCCTAAACACATATTCACCTTCTTCATTTGTCACTGTTTAGATCTCTATGGTTGAATTTGGATAACATTTAGGATTTCAGCTCCAGAGTCACAAAGATGAGCAAACTGCTCATCATACTCTTTCTCAATCCACCTCAATGCTTTTTCCTTGCAGCTTGAGATTTATGTCTCAATCAAGTTATCTCGCTCTCTCCACTGTCTCTATCAATCAAGCTATCCCACTATCTCAATTGACTCTTATTCACTTAATTCATTCATTCGAAATGGTTTTGTAATTTTAGACAAAATTGTTTTCGGAAAAACGAGTCATTATGATATATAATCGGGTAATAATTTTGGTTTAGACCAGTTGATAGTCTGACAATTCATACTAAACATTTAGTTATGATAAAAATAAATTGTTATCAATTGGATTAGTGCAATCCAAATTATGCGTTAAACTTTTGGTGCATCAGTTTGTTATGACAAACTTAGTGTCGAAGTAAAACATTCATGACCAACTAGGTTCAATTCAACAATGTCTCAAAATTTAGATACATCTATAATAATATGGAAGTTTGAGGGTGGAATTAGACCAATAACCCATAAAATAGAGAATCAATTACCTATTCTAACCTTTTTGAGTTTAAATCACTTGAAATACCCCATTTTTCACCTTCTAAAAAACAGCCCATTTATACATTCCCTCTCTCCGTCCCTCATATCGGAATGACAAAGTTACCCTTGTTATTTTCAACTTAAAATTTCGAAGATAAATTTATAAAAAAAATTCACTTCAATTCCCTCACGAAACCAAACAATTTTGCCTCTTCGTTTTCTTCTCCTCGTTTGACAAATAATATTTCTCTCTCTATGTGTATTCCTTGTCTTTTACTCCTTTAAGTGAAACAAATTCTCCCACTCTCTAGACTCTTCCATCAAAATCCCATTTCTTTCCTTCTCCATTCTTATTCCTTTGCTTTTCAAATCATCTCTTACACCAGTGTTTGCTCAACCAAACGACAAAGCATAGTAACCCTTTGTCACACACAACTAAGGGTTTGCGTCTTTTTCTATTCCAACTGCAGTCTCGAGTCTGATTTTTCATGCACCATCTTAAATCTCTAGTTCCTTTGTTTCTATGTTTTCCCCCTTATTTCCCTTAGATTTTTTCAGTTTATTGTTGTTTTATCCCTTTCTGAACCCGAGAGCTCTATTTTTTTCTTCATCTCTTACAACTTTCGGATGCAATTGTTTAAAGGTCTCAGACTCTTAAGCCTGTATAGATATGTCAAAAATCTCATATATATGGACAGCTTTTACCAGATCTGTCCATACGAATCTCAATTTTGTATATTCCCCATTTGTTTTTCTCTCTACAATATCATTTACGTGGACATCTTTTACCACATTTGATGAGTCCCAACCTGTCGGAACGCATGCGAATAATTGGACAGGCGAGGGACCAATTCGCGGAACACAAAATACTACCCAAGTGCTGACAATTGACTCATGGATCACCAATAGATCCAAGACGGCTGCCCGGAAGGTACATACCAAGTTTAACAACTACGCAGCCAAGTTCCTAGAGTTGTATGACTCGTGGTCATACAACCAGTCTGATCGCGATCCGATGGAGGTTATCCAAACGGTCTTCACAATCATTAGGTGAAAACCCTAAGCCGTTAAGGAACTCTTGTACTCTTTTCCTTCACCTTGGTTTTGTCCCAAATAGTTTCCCAAGGAAGGTTTTAACGAGGCCAAGGCACTTAGTGCATGGCCACGCATCTCCATATGTCATGGCCATTACTATCCCTTTCGTATTCTAGCTGTTAAAATCTTATCTTGTTTGTACGGACCTTTTCCTTTTGTTGACACGCGCCTTTGTTTTGTTGACCCAATTTTCTAGGGTTTTAAGCCACCTATAAAAGGGCCTTTTATGTTATTATAAAGGGGTTAGCCTCATTTTATCAAGAACCGAGTTTTTCTCTTTGCGTGTGACTCGCTTAGAAACCCTTAGCCAACGTCGAATCGGGCTCACAGTGGCTAAGGCTGACCATATTGTGAGTAGAGCCATCACACTCCATCCACCTTCATGCACCTAATGAATCACGTACTCCGACCCTTTATCAATAACTTTGTTGTGGTTTATTTTGATGATATCCTTATCTATAGCCGCGACCTTGAAAATCACTTGTCCCATCTTAATGCGGTTTTAACAACACTTTGAGAAGAAAAGCTTTACGCTAACTTCAAGAAGTGTGTTTTTGGTACTAATGAACTTGTGTTCCTAGGTTTTGCTGTGAGTGCGCAGGGCCTACGAATGGACCAAGAGAAGATAAGAGCTATTGAGGAGTGGTCCATACCAACCACCGTAAGCCAAGTAAGAAGCTTCCACGGCTTGTGATAACAGGATTTTTAGTCTATTGTCAAATCATATTATACTTATATGTCGGTTGTAGTATAATAGGTGTCAATCCAACTGGGAATGTAATTATCAATCAGGATCCAGTTAACTACTCTAATTCGAGCCAATCAAAGTGTGGTTTCTCTTACAACCTAATTCGAACCTTTAAAAAGAAAATAAACAAAGCAGTGTAGTTGTAAATAATTCAAACAGAGCAACGAACAGTAGAGTATCAAATTGAATTAACGCAGGGTGAGAAAACAGGATCTTGAGGAGTGAGTTTCATGGGTCAACGTGACTCTTAAGCTAACTAGGTGCTTGATATCACTCAATAAAGCTAGTCTCTAGGCAACGAGAACAAAAATAATGAGTCCACTCTCGTGGTAAATAAACTCGAGTAGACTACTAACAGACCCTATCGCCATAGGCGTTTGATAATCTAGTCATAATGAACGATCAACTCGCTTAACGCCGATTCACACCTCATACATTCGATCCCTCAAGCTGAGCATGTGAATATCTGAAGTGGTTCAGTCAAACGTTCTACCAAACACCCATCGGTACTAGAGCGTCTCGGAACAAGCCTCAGTTGATCAGAATGAAGCTAGTGATGATAACACCAAATCAGAAAAGACTTACATAAATCTAGCCCTAAGCGCCTTAGAAAACCTAAGCGTCACGCAGACCTAGCTCATCCTCAAGAACCCTAGGTGACTACTCATAACTCATGAGTTTAACAACAAGCACGAATTCAACGTTTGATTACATTAATAAAGAACTCGTACAAGGTATGAAATCAACGCTGAATGTAAAACTGAATTGCATAAAAATAAATTCGAAATTAGAAGGTTTGCGTTTGATTACAAAGCTTTAAGTTCGCAAGAAAATCAATTGTAAAAAACTAGGGTTTGGGTTTTCAACATGTAAGAATATTTATACTAAACTTATAACAAAACCCTAGATAGACTCGGCCCAATATGCAGTAGATTTTAGCCTCGGTTTGGGCCAATTGTGAAAAGAGTAGTAGTGCGTTTGAGCTGGCGCTTGTGAGAGGGTACTCGATTTGAGCTCGAGTGTGTGAACTCGATCTAGCGCATGCGAGTGGGCACTCGATTTGAACTCGAGTTTGTTAACTTGATCTGACGCGTGAGTGAGCTTTGAGCCGGGGCTCCAGCTAGTGTGTGAGTGAGTTCAAGCTGGGGCTCGAGTACAGCTCGAGCTGGGGCTCCTCCATGTCCAAAACAGACTTGATTGCGCCCGCTTCCAGTACCTGAAAACTCACAAAACGTAGTATTTATGCAGATGCATGTGAATGTGTATGAATAAGAATATCTAGACTACAACTACATGAGAATACATAAAAATGTACGTATAATATACCTAAATGATGCTCCTAAGACGTGCTAAAAACATGTATATTAGCTTGGCAAGTTTCTACCGACGGTTTGTCAAGGATTTCAGTACCGTGGCTCCACTTCTCGTCTTACATGGAGACCAGCCCAAGAATCCTCTTTCCATGAGTTCAAGAGAAGGCTGACCCAAGCTCCACTTCTCGTCTTACCCAACTTTGAGAAAACCTTCGAAGTGGAGTGTGATGCATCCGACATCGGGATTAGAGAGGTCCTAACCAAGGGAGGCAAACCCGTGGCCTACTTTAGCGAGAAGTTGCATGGCCCCACCCTGAACTATCTGACGTATGACAAGGAGCTTTATGCTTTGGTTCAGGCCAGGGAAACTAGGCAACATTATCTTCTCCCCCGGGAGTTTGTAATTCACATAGACCACTAGACCTTGAAACACCTCCGCGACCAGAACAACCTCAAGAAGCGGCACGCCAAATGGCTGGAATTCATCGAGGTGTTTCCCTATGTAATCAAATACAAGAAGGGCAAGGAAAATATTGTAGTTGATGCTTTATCAAGGAGACATGCTTTGATCACTACAATGGAGGCAAGAGTTTGGGGTTCGAGGGAATCAAAAGAGCCTATGAAGCAGACTCGGAGTTCGGAGAAAGCTATAGGGACCACGGAAAGGGAGTTCACTCTCGATTCTATATTGCTGATGGTTTTTTTTTCCGTGAACGTAGGTTGTGTATACCTGCCGGCTCGATCCGAACACTCCTAATGCAAGAAGCCCATGGAGGTGGCTTAACCCGTCATTTTGGAGTCACCAACACCTTAGAGGTTCTCAAGGAACACTTCTACTGGCCCAAGATGAAACGCATGGTAAAGAAATTCGTGGGTCGGTGCATCACTTGCCGAACCGCCAAATCCACGCTGCGGCCCCACGGGTTATATAAACCTTTACCAATTCCGAATGGACCATGTGTTGATTTATCAATGGACTTTGTACTTAGATTGCCTAATTGCTATTGCAAGGATACTATTTTTGTTGTTGTTGACAGGTTTTCGAAGATGGTACACTTTATACCGTGCAACAAGCTCACGGATGCCACGGCCCTAGCCAACCTCTTCTTCCGAGAAGTGGTTAGACTACACGGGTTGCCCCGCAGCATAGTTTCAGATCGCGACCCAAAATTCCTTGGACACTTTTGGCGGACCCTATGGAGAAAGATAGGAACTAAGCTACTTTACTCAACCGCGTGCCACCCGCAAACCGATGACCAGAAGGAGGTCGTGAACCAAACAGTTGGAGCCCTGATCCGGACCACTGTCGCGAGCAACCAAGGGACTTGGCTCGAGCTACTTCCGCTCATGGAATTCGCATACAATCAGTCGGTTCACTTCCTAACCAATAAATCCCCTTTTGAAGTGGCCTATGATTTCAGACCCCTAATGCCTATGGACCTACTACCCATACCATCAAATGAAATAGAGTGCCAAGATGGGATAACTAAGGCTGAGTTGATCAAAACATTACATGTCGAGGTTCGGGAAAAATTGGAAAGACAGACCGAGCAATATGACCACAAAGCCAACAAACACCACAAGGCAATGATTTTTAAACCCGGCGATTGGGTTTGGCTACACTTAAGACCGAAATGGTTTTCCCAACACCAAAAAGACAAGCTCAACCCGCGTGGAGACGGGCCTTTTCAAGTCATCGAGAGAATCAACGACAACACCTACCGCCTCGAACTCCCCGATACGTAGCGGACCTCAACCTCTTTCAATGTGGCTGACTTAGTTCCTTTTGATGTAGGTGATGACTATGAAATTCTGAGGCCAGAACCTTCCCAAGGGGGAGGGAATGATGAGTCCCGACCTATCGTAACACATGCGGATAATGGAACAGACGAGGGACAAAGTCTCGGAACACAAAATACTACCCAAATGCCGAAAATTGACCCATGGATCACCAGTAGATCCAAGACGGCTACCCGAAAGGTACATACCAATTTTAACAACTATGCAACCAAGTTCCTAGAGTTGTATGACCCGCGGTCATACAACCAGTCGGATTGCGACCCGATGGAGGTTATCTTTTTCGTACGGATCTTTTCCTTTTGTTGACCCGCGCCTTTGTTTTGTTGACCCAATTGTCTAGGGTTTTAGGCGCGCCTATAAAAGGGCCTTTTTATGTTATTGTAAAGGGGTTAACCTCATTTTGTCAAGAACCAAGTTTCTATTTTCTCTTTGCATGTGACTCGCTTAGAAACCCTTAGCCAACATCGAATCGGGCTCACGGCGGCTAAGCCTAGCCGTATCGTGAGTAGAGTTATCATTCACGTGTCGTCATTCGATCATTTTCCCTCTTTTCGTTCCATATCGCAACCCTTCCATCGGAGGTTTCAGATTGAGACTTATCCGAATCTCTTCCACCTTAGTGCCGTTTATCGCAACCCGATTTCTGACTTTCCGTACCATTACCGACAAAATGTTCATCCGGAAAACCCCTCCTTGACTACGTGACACATCAGTTTTTGTCCACAATATACTCATTTTTGTAGATGATTTGTAGAGTTAGACATTTTGCATACATTTATTTACTGTGGACAACATTTACAAATATCATTCCATAGACGTATTAGCGTCTATTTTACCACTAGCCCCTTCCTAAAAAAAAGTGAAAAAGTGTAGTTGGGAGAATATTTTACAAATGGGCATGCCTTGTAGGTTCATTAGGACAACGAGCGATGTGGCTTCAAGGACAGCTCATCTCTTTTCTATTTAGGCCTTCAAGTTTAGCTCATGTTTTTTTCTGTGTGTAAATCCAATTCTATTGGGCATATATCAATGAAAGTTTCCGATAAAAATGGGCTACTCCCTGCTCTAAAATAAATATAGCAAATATCTAATCGTTTATTACAGAAAGTACATATACATTGTTATAAAAGTTTCAAAAGGTCCATACTTTCAGGCCTTTATGTTTGATCTAATTGGCCCAAAGTATTAATCTTTAATAGTAAAATGACGCAGTTTCATTTTTGTATATGAGCCAGAAGAATGTTTCTAGCCCAAATGTTGTTGCCGTTTAAATTAGACCACTGAGCAAAAACCACGTAAAACCCTTGCTCTGAAATCCCGGAGGCTTCGAGGGAGATGAAATGGCTCGCTCTTCATTGATTCCGACTATATTCCCGGCTCATACCTTCCCTCATCAATTTCCTCAATCCACCTCGTCATTCATTTTACCGAATTTTTTGCGTATCCGGAGATGTGGAATTTCCGGCCGAAATCGCCGTCGTGGGATCACTATGGCTGTTGGAAAGGATCATTACTCAACTTTGAAAGTAAACCGCAACGCCACATTGCAGGAGATCAAGAGCGCGTACAGAAAACTCGCTCGCAAGGTACTCTTCGAGATTCTCACTTTGTTATTATTACTCCCCATTATTTCTCTGGAACTGGAGTTTAGAGTTTGTAATGGTGGTAACAGTATCACCCGGATATGAACAAGAACCCTGGTGCAGAAGATAAGTTCAAAGAGATTAGTGCTGCTTACGAGGTAACACTAAGTTCTGTCATCTTTGGTCGAATGCTTAGTTTTGATGGAATCTGCGTTTTCGTTTGTGAACTTTTGTTGCTAATTACACCTGGGGATGAAGCGTTTATAGGTACTATCTGATGAGGAGAAGAGATCCGTGTATGACCGCTTCGGCGAGGAAGGTTTAGAAGGAGATTTTAATGGATCACAGAATAATTCACAAGGGGTAAGTCATCAGATATTTTAAGGGCTCTCAAAAATAAAGAAATGCCCAATGACTTCCTTGACTCTTTTTCCCATTCTTCAGGTGGATCCATTTGACTTGTACAGTGCATTCTTTGGAGGTTCTGATGGATTCTTTGGGGGTATGGGTGAATCAGAAGGGATGGGTTTTGATTTCATGAATAAAAGAAGCCTTGATCTTGATATTCGGTAAAACTTGTTTCCCCAAGATTGTATTTTTCTACACTTTCAAATTTTATTTGGCCAGCGTGTTTTCTTTTCTTAAACATTGGGCAATCTTTAGGAGTTTTTGTATGTTGATTAATACTTGGGGAACATATATGTTAGGTGTGAATTGCGGCTGAGCTTAGAAGAGTCGATTTTTGGAGTAAAAAGGGAAATCGAGGTTTCTTACTTAGAAACGTGTGATGGTTGTGGAGGAACAGGTGCTAAATTTAGTAACGCTATTAAACAGTGTAGCAGCTGCGGAGGTAAAGGACGTGTGATGAACACTCAGAGAACACCCTTTGGAATCATGTCACAGGTGACTCGTTTTACCCAATGCTATTCTGATTACTTGCTACTCCTTTAAAGGAAGTTTTCATTTCCCTTGACTTGTGCTATAGATGATAACATGTGGTATATAGGTGTCCACTTGTTCCAAATGTGGTGGCAATGGGAACATCATCACAGATAAGTGTAAAAGTTGCGGAGGAAATGGGAGAGTACGGTCTAGGAAGAAAATGGATGTTGTTGTCCCTCCTGGTGTCAGTGATAGAGCTACAATGCGGATCCAAGGAGAAGGTAATGTGGACAAGAGAAGGTACAAAAGAGTCTGCTTTTTTTTCTTACATGTCCTGATCTTTAGTGCTTCAGTTATTTTTTTCAATATGGTTTCTAATATCCGCAGCGGAAGAGCTGGTGACTTGTTCGTCTTGCTTCAAATTGATGGGAAGCGTGGAATTCGAAGAGAAGGGCATAATCTATACTCCAATATCAGCATCGATTTCACTGATGCCATACTTGGGGGAATCATAAAGGTGGTTATAAACTTGTTTTTGTCATTGTCATCACTTGGTAGTGAGAATATTGTAGGCATGATATCTTTGTTTCTCAGGTAGAAACTGTTGAGGGAACAATGGATCTTCGGATTCCCCCAGGAACTCAACCTGGCGACACTGTGAAATTATATGGAAAAGGAGTTCCAGACACTGATAGACCGTCAGTCCGAGGAGACCATTGCTTTGTAGTGAAGGTTTCGATCCCCAAAAACCTGAGGTGTGTATAACATCACTACCCTTTCAGCCCATGATTTTGTATTGCTTACTATAAAGGCTTGGAAAAACGCAAATGGCAGCGAGAGGGAGCGCAAGTTGGTAGAGGAATTTTCATCGCTCAGAAGATCTAACAGTAGTACAGGTACAACGTTGTTCGAAACTAGTTCAGAAACTACGAATTTTAGTGAAAATAATTTTAAAAGTTTATAATCCCCATTTGTAGAGACTTGTCAAGGGGAGCATAGTTTTGGCTCGAATCCCAGAAAAGGACCGTCTTTGTGGCATAAAATGAAGAACTTCATAAGGTAATCTCAGGACATAACATAATTCTCTTTGTCTATTACTTCATCAGGTAATCTCAGGAGTATAATATTTAATATGTGATGTGTTTTGTAGACCAGAAGATTCAAAAACGAAATTTGGAACTATGAGCTTGATGAACTCATCATTGCCACTACAGAGAATGAAGGAGACAGAGACATCAGTTTTCGTCTCGGTCTTGGCTCTGTGCGTTATAACTTCAGCTGTTGCAGTGTTTCAGAAGACAGGTAATGGCTTGAAACAGAAGAAAGAACCCTAATGTCGTCAAAACCTTGAACACAGCATGAGAATTTTTACCAGCTTAAATTCTAGTTTATAGGTCAAATTTGTTGTCACGGAGAAAGATGTGATCTTGTATGTATGTGTTAGTATCATTCAAATACAGTTAAAAGTCGTATTAAAACGAATGCTAGTAGTTGACCAATGCTTATGTATGTCAATTGAGTCCTATAATTAATCTATGATTGAATTTTAGAAGTTGACTAAAGCGAATCAAATAATGCAAGTACAGCTATATGAAGTTATGGAGAACGTTGATGCTTTGTTGTGATCTCATTGATAAACATTAATGCAATGAAGAAAAGGTACTAGGAGTATTACATATCTGTAAAGTCTTAAATGCTTAAGTGGGTCTTAAGTCTTAATACAACTACTATACAAAGTACTTACATTGTATCTAACGTCTTTATCTTCAGAAATTAAACAACAGTAAAGACAACAATGTATTGTTCATATAGAAAGAAAACCAACTCAACGTAGCAACTACCAAACTGTTTCGGTCGTAGATAGATTTATTCAACTACTTTATACTACTACTACACTTCCCTAACTTTTGCTCTAAAGATTCGAAATAAATTAAATTTGTACATCTATAGTTACAATTAACTAGAAAGCCTCAAATTCAGATTAGTCTCTTTTTCTCTGGGTTCTGTAACAAAACTTGAATAAATATCGTTTGTTATTCACATATTATCATCAAAATTTGGGATTGTTAACAGTTTGGTGGAAGAAAGGAATCTAATTTGAAATTATTGTAGCCGTTGCCTTGGAAGTGTAACGCTCAAATACAGATCACAATTATATGATCCAATATTATACGAAGAGTGAAAACAAATCATTTAAGGGACATAAAATAAAATATGGGAAGAAAAATGGGACCTTAAGATTGATGATGATACAGAAAGGAGACATTCACAAAACAGAGAATGCGAATTCTGAATAATCTTTGAATGCTGTAAATTATTGTTGTTTTGGCCTTTTTACATTACATATCATATGGTCCCTACTAGTCTCTCTACCTCCACCCACATTATTTAATTACAAATTCCAACCATCCATTATTTTATTTGAAATTTCAGTTTTAATAAAGTAGAAAATTCATTGATTTTAGAGTACTTGCCTTGATAAGAGGGTTCCACTTTACTTCAATGCAGAGAATTTCATGATGTCTACTCCATTTTTTTATTCACTCTTTGGATTTTCCCAAATAAGTTTCAGATTTTGTTAATTATAATTTCTTGTTAGTCCGATCGATAATTATAATTTTGGCACTTAGATATGAGGTAATAGATTAGATAAGAAAATGCAGCTATAGATTAGATTAGACCATTCACATAAGATTCTCAAATATCAATAACTGAAAAATATATTTATATAATTTCTTTTTTGTCGAAGCATAAAAAGACAGAGGTCACTCTTGTATAGAAATGTCGTTTTTGTCACATTTACAAGTTTTTTATTTATTTAATTATCATTTATTTTGGTTTAAGGAAACTTAAAAAAAAAAGAAAAAAAAGATAGAGTGTTAAGTGTTGACTAGCTTCACTCTCTTTTCTTCTTCTCTGTAAACCACACAGCTTCTTCAGTGAGCTTTTCTAGGGTTTCTCTTTTACTCTCTCTCTCTCTCCTTTTCTTCAGTTTCTTACAATGCGACTCTTGTCAATGGCGAACTTCTCTATATTCTTCTCGATTCTTCTCCTCTCTCTTCCTCTTCCGTCAATCCAGGATCTCGCAGCCGATAAATCCGCCCTTCTCTCGCTTCGTTCCGCCGTCGGTGGCCGGACATTACTCTGGGACATCAAACAAACCACACCATGCAACTGGACTGGCGTCTCTTGCAACGGTGACCGTGTAACTGCCCTTCGTCTTCCCGGAGAAATGCTCACCGGTAAGATACCCAAGGGTATTTTCGGTAACTTAACTCAGCTCCGAATACTCAGCCTCCGTCTCAATGCTCTCACTGGTAGTCTCCCTTTGGATCTTGGAAGCTGCTCCGATCTTCGGGGTTTGTTTCTGCAAGGGAACAGATTCTCAGGTGAGATACCGGAGGTCTTGTTCAGTCTCAGTAACCTCGTGAGGCTGAATCTAGCGGATAATGATTTCACCGGCGAGATCTCTTCAGGGTTTAAAAACCTAACTAGGCTTAAGACTCTGTACTTGGAGAGTAACCAGCTCTCTGGCTCTCTTCTTGACATGGATTTGCCTTTGGATCAGTTCAACGTCTCTAATAACTTGTTGAACGGAACTATACCCAAAAGTCTGCAAAAATTTGACTCCGATTCCTTCGTGGGAACTGCACTCTGCGGCAAACCGCTTGATATCTGTCCAAATGAAGGAACTGTGCCTAGCCAGCCAATTTCTGTTGGAAACATACCTGGAACTGGGGAGAGAGACAAGGGAAAGAAGAAAAATAACAAGCTTTCCGGTGGAGCTATTGCCGGAATAGTGATTGGATGTGTGGTTGGTTTCTTTCTAATTCTTCTGATTTTGATGGTTGTCTTCAGGAAAAAAGGAGACGAGAGAACAAGGGCCGTCAACATTGCCATCGCCAAGCAGCATGAAGTCGATATTCCCGGCGATAAAGCAGCCTTGGAAGCAACGGAGACTAGGAACTATGGAAACGACTACTCCCCGGCTGCTATGAAAGCCGTGGAAGTAAACAATTCAGGGATGAAGAAACTAGTGTTCTTTGGGAATGCGACGAAGGTTTTTGATCTTGAGGATCTGTTGAGAGCTTCGGCGGAGGTTCTGGGCAAAGGAACGTTCGGGACAGCTTATAAGGCGGTGCTTGACGCCGTCACATTGGTGGCTGTGAAGAGGCTGAAGGATGTGACGATGCCGGACAGAGAGTTCAAGGAAAAGATTGAAGTTGTTGGGGCGATGGATCACGAGAACTTGGTGCCCTTGAGAGCTTACTATTACAGTGGAGATGAGAAGCTGCTTGTGTATGACTTCATGCCCATGGGAAGCTTGTCAGCTCTCTTACATGGTGAGATCTCTATATCCGTCTCTGCTTACAGTTTGTGATGTTTATGGTTAATACTTTTATGTTGAATCTAACGTTTGGCTTGATTGTGGCATAATTATTGATGGATCTATTTATTTTCATTTTTCTGTTTAAACTGAAATGACAGAGCTTTCTGTCTAATACATAGTGAACAGTTAGATTTATTGACATGATTTAGTGATATATCATATACATGACATTCACATGGATTACACTCAGGACGTGTGTGAATTAGTGGGGATAGTAGATAACTTTGGATTCCTTGACTATCAGGCACACTGATAATTGATCTTTCTAGAATTTTGTTTTAAACAATGAAACCCCAGATTTCCTGTCTTCTAGTTCCACACGGTAGTTTTTGTCTGTGTAAGCTTAATGGTCATACTATGTTACAGGAAACAAGGGAGCAGGCTGGCCTTTGTTGAATTGGGATATCCGATCACGTATCGCTCTTGGAGCTGCTCGTGGCTTAGACTATCTTCACTCACAGGACCCATTAAGCTCTCATGGAAACGTCAAGTCCTCCAATATCCTATTGACAAACTCCCACGACGCACGCGTGTCTGATTTTGGCCTGGCTCAGCTCGTCAGTGCCTCATCCACAACACCAAACCGAACCACTGGGTATCGTGCACCAGAAGTTAATGACCCGAGGCGTGTCTCACAGAAAGCGGATGTGTACAGCTTTGGTGTGGTGTTGCTAGAGCTGCTCACCGGAAAAGCGCCGTCTAACTCGGTGATTAACGAGGAAGGAATGGATTTGGCGAGATGGGTGCATTCGGTGGCGAGAGAAGAGTGGAGGAGTGAAGTACTTGACTCGGAGCTGATGAGTTCGGAGGCAGGGGTCTTGGTGGAAGAAGAGATGGCAGATATGATGCAGCTGGGGATCGACTGTACAGAGCAGCACCCAGACAAGCGACCAGTGATGGTGGAAGTGGTGAGAAGGATCCAGGAGTTGCGCCAATCGGGTTCGGATCGCGTGGACCAAGACCAATAGATGAAAGGAGGCTTAAAAAGTTATTGGGTTTGGATCGACGATGCAATACGTCGGCGTTTTCGGTGTTTGATGATTTGAAATGTTAGTTTAAGATTATGGCGGGGAATTAGAGTTGGGTTTAAGATTAGTTGTTTTTAATTTTGGCAGTCTCTCTTTTTTTTCTTTTTATGTGTGGGCACTAATGATGAGGAGATCGTTGTGGTTGTAATTATGACTGCATTTAACTTTATGTCAATGTTGTTTCGGCTTTTTGTCTCTTTGATAAAGATAGAATGCAGATAAAAAGGAAGATAGTATTATTTAGCCCTCGGCATTTTACCCTAAAAAAGAACCTGAACCCGATCTGATATATATATATATATATATATATGTAAATACTACGGGTTTCGGGTCAGGTTCGGGTAAAATCCGAAACTCGAAATTGAACTGAAATTCTCAGCATTTTTTAGGGTTTGGTTGAACCGTAAATGATTAAATGAATTGGTTTGGTTTGCGATTCATCTTCTCTTGGACGTTTCATATTCTCTTTCTCTTCATTATACATCGAGCACATCGAAAATCAAAAGACATTATGTTTCTTTTTCGAAACGGCGATTCGCAGCAGAGCACGCCTACTCCGACGATCAACTCGAGAAATCAGTCTCAGCTAAGTAAGCGGTAAGCCTCTCTGAACCTATTCTTGTTCGTTTTAAGTCTCCTTTGTTGTTGGACCTTCTGTCGAGCCGCGATTTAGGGTTTGTTTTTTCCGTTTTAGATTTCGTTTTGATTTTGTTTTGATTTTGTTTTGATATCGTTTTAGATTACATTTTAGATGTCGTTTTCATTTAGATCTTGATTTCGATTTAGGGATTTTAAGTTTTTTAAAATCGATTTCGATTTAGGGATTTAGGGTTTTATGATTTTTGAATTCGGTTTTTGATTTAGGGTTGCATGATTTTCTGATTTCGATTTAGGGTTCTCGAAATCGATTTAGGGTTCTCAAAATCGATTTAGGGTTTTTTTAAAAAATTGATTTCGACTAGGGATTTAGGGTTTTATGATTTTCGAATTCGGTTTTTGATTTAGGGTTTCATGATTTTCTGATTTCGATTTAGGGTTTTTTAAAATCGATTTCGATTTAGGGATTTAGGGTTTTATGATTTCGAATTCGGTTTTTGATTTAGGGTTTCATGATTTTCTGATTTCGATTTAGGGTTCTCGAAATCGGTTTTTGATTTTGGTTTCGATTAGGGTTTTTAATTTATGATTTAGTCTTCTGTCGATTTAGGGTTTATTGATATGCTTGAATTTTATTCATTTGGTTTGCTTTGGTAATTTGATTTGCTTCTCGCATCATAGTATATAATATAATGTCTGTTTGCAAATATAATTAGTACATTGTTTCTTGAGTTGACTATTTATATCATAGTATAATGTATGTTTGCATATATAATTATTCATTTGCTTTACATATTATATTTGTTTTGATGCTTGTTTGTGTCATAGAAGTCTTCTATATATATATATAGTTTGAACATAAGTTAGACAATGAGATGATGCATTATATACTTTTTAATTACTGTGTATTTGTTGGATTTGTAATTGATAGACTCTGTTTTCTTGGAATAGGAGAATTAGAGACTGTATTTAGCCCATTTCGTATGTAGTTTTTGTAATAGTTATATAGCAGTTGTGAGCTTTGAGATGATGCAGATCTATATATATCACACGTATCTTGGTTTTCTTCCAGTATTTCATTTGTTTGTTAAATCATTGTAATTGATCACAATTTCTTTTAGAGGATGAGTTCTTTGTTTGGTTTGCAGGAGTGTTTAGATATCTTTAAACTTTCTGATTGGTATCGTGTTTCCAAACTGATTTTCGTTTTCCCTTTTATTTGGATTGACTTCTTGTTTCAGTTGTATTGCAGATCAAACCTCTCTTATTGTTTATATAGGCTAGTATACACTGTTTTCGATTTGTTGGATGGACTTATCATTCTGTTTTTTTTGTTGGATTGACTTCTTGTTTCAGTTGTATTGTAGATCAAACCTCTCTTATTATTTACATTGCCTTATCATTCTGTTTTCTGTTTTAGATGGACTCTTCCGTGTCTCCACCTCAAAACAGATTGATTACAAATACTAATTCAGAAGCTGAGATACCAAGTAGTGGATGCGGAGGATCTCTAGGGAAACGTACTGAAAATCCTGAGGAGTCCATCTAAAACGTGAATCTAAAGAACTCACCATTGGACAAATTCTTGCAGATATTGAAGAGGCTGACAATCTTGAAAGAGGTAAGTTTCTTAAGTCTATTTGACATATTATTATGTAATATGTTTCTTAATAGACTGATTTGTTTGTTGTTGTTATTGCAGAGTATACAAGCTCAATCCCCTAAAGAAGACTAGATGAAGAAGGTAAATGTCTTTGACTTAATCACAGTTTGTATTTTATGAGTTTGTATTCTTGAGTTTGTCTTTAACTTAGTTAGATGCCAAGTTTGTATTCATGAGTTTAACATATACTTTTATCTTTATCTTTGCATAAAACAAAATTTGATCTTAGTTCTTGGACATACTTTTTATTTTCATAGTTCTCAGACCAAAGCCTTTGCTGTTGTGAAACTTTCATGTTAAGGTTTGAATATTTTTGAATATTTGATCAAGACATGCTTTTATCTTTGAATGTTAAGGTTTGTTAATGACAATTTTCTTTGAATGTTAGTTAATTTTTGTAAATACCCGACCCGGATCCGATCCGGAAACGAACCGAACCGAACCCGAAATTTATATATTTTTGGGTATAATTCGGGTCCTTAACAAAATATAAAACTCGACCCGAACCCAAAATGTACCGAAGCGAACCCGAACCGAATATCAAAAATACCCGATCGGGTCCAGTATGTCTAAACCCGAAATATCCGAAACCCGAAAGAACCGAGCCGATGGGGTTCGGGTACCCGAATGCCTAGGGCTAGTATTATTAATATATTGACTTACGGACATGAAACTTGTAATACAATGACACGACAGGTCTTTATGTCCTCGTATTCATACAGTCACGTCCGCTTGCTGTAAATTAATGGCGTCACAGCTACATGTATATACACGACAATATGCTTGGATCAAATGGAGATAGGACATGTTGAGATGCCATACGACGTCGTATTAGAAAGCGTTTTTTCTTTCCTTCTACACGATCTTTGGTTGAAAAAAAAGTCCAGGAAACAAGTTGGGTGTAATGAATTTGCAACTCAAATCGATGAAGACAACTTGAAAAATCTAAAATTGTTGAAAGTTGTGTCTTAATAATTGAAATCATTCAAGGTTAAGTAGATTGGGAGCTCTCTCTCTATCTCTCTCATTTATCTTTACATAGACCGATTGCTGCCGCGCTTTTGGCCGCGTTTGCGTCCCCATAATGTTTCAATATCCTTCTTCTTCTCTTTTTGTTTTTGTTTTTTGTTTTCTCCCTGTCTCTGCAGATACACGGACAATCGAAACTGATAGTCACTGCAAATGGAGCATATAGATTTGACTTTGTGATGAGTACGGTAATCAACAGAACCGAAGTGACTTACATTTACACAAGTATATGAACAACGCCGGTAATGACAGATTACTCATTACACTGACTCATAGAACACTGATGGAACACGAGAACATCCATGAAATGCATGCTACTTGTGATGCGGAATTGGTTGTGGCTCATCTTTCCAGCCTTTCGATAGAAGATCGTAGTTGATAGATGCCAACTGCGAGAGGTTCTGCACAACCGTAACGGAGAGAAACTCAGCATTGTGCTCTTATTACCCAAAACTACTCACACAATGATACAAGCTCAGTTAAATTCACTTGGCACAACAAAGACGCCCCAGTTTTCATGTTGTCTGGAAGCAGAACCCACAAAAAGCCGAGGAAGACTTATCAATCAGTCCCTATACTTGGTTGCTACATGTGACTCTGACATCTACTATACCCTAATGCACCTCCATACTTCCAGTTCTTTTAAGCTTAGCATAACTTATGCTAAAATATATTTGACGCCACAAAAACTTATACATAGATATCAATCTAAAAATGATATTTGGATTTTGGAGTATACTTAGAAACCAATGTATATTTTAACAGGTTAGTCATGAGTTAATACCTTAAACGAGAAATTACTGAAGGAGTAATCTACAGGTACGCCAGACTCAAACTCTTCATGTCCGTCACATTTTTCAGCCTGTGTAACATTGATCCAGTTCAACGAATTTGCAAATCCAAAGAGCAATAATGAAAAGAGTTTTCCGACTATATTCTAAGGAGGTAAAATTTAAAGAATGGATAAGCTGATGTTACCTCCCCTTCTTCATGATGATTGTTCGAGCTACCACTGCTGCCACTCAAGCTTTCAGCATCACTATAATCTTGAACCTCACCGCTTGGGAAAAATTGCTCATCCAATGTATTCCACGAATAACGACTTCTGAAGTAACTTGTGTCAATTGCACTCTCTGAAGCTGGAACAAATGCAGCCTAACAAACACTCGTGTCAAGCCTTTAAGAAGGTACTCTCTCTCTT